>JAQZBX010047081.1:0-20509 GCA_029593785.1 Cabassous unicinctus | reverse complement strand
TTTTAGAGGACTAAATAAATGGGTCAGCAATATTGCTAATGCCATATCTAAGTGCTGCCATTTCAAATGTTAATTAATTTTTATGAGACAAAATAACTAAGAAAGAAAACTATGACTGTCAATTTGTACATGAAATGGTTAAATTATTCAGAAAATTCCTAGGACACAGTCGTATAAATCAGAATGGCCTATATTACACTATTCTAACAAATAACCCTAAATTCTTAGTGACATAAAACAATAAAAGCTTATTTCTCACTCAAGTTACATGTTATTCCAGATCAGTTAAGGCTCCATTCTAAAAATTAAAAATTTAATATGATGTAAAAAAATTAAAGCACTGAAATGTTTTCCAAGTGATTATTTTTTCAAATAGATCAGGGGTTCTTAAACTGTTTTGTTCCAAGATACCTTTGCCAGTCAAGTGAAAACCATGAACCCCTTACTAAGTCCACACTATACTGTATATTATTTAATAAATATATCACACCTGCACCAACACATCCCCACAAGAATAATGGTTTTTTGAATTTCAATTTAAGCTCACAGACCTCTTGTTAAGAACCCCTGATATAGATGAACAATATGTATGTCTTCTCATTCATAAATAAAGTATTGAGAGAAAAGTAATTCATACCCAAAGATAATTCTGTTCAAGTATGGACAATGAAAAGGTGAGGATCAACCTTTATCAGATAGTTTCTTTTCATCTGTGTAGCCAAATAGGAAGTGAATTTATCTTCTATAGTTCCCCAAAGTATAAATGTCTATAGTTGACACAGTAAGTGTGCAGTAAGTAATTATTAATTGAATATGAAAACAAGGTAAAGGAAATAAAATGTTACCAAAATCTCAAAATAAAGTCATAGTAGTTGGACTGAAATAAAGTATGGGAATGCAGTAAGTGAAGTTGAGATGTGAAATAATTTTGATTCTTCTATTGTACAAAGAAGAGCAGAATATCCAGTTAATTATTCTGAGGAGCCAAACCACTTCAAACCTTCAGGTTAAGTCTGAATATAAGAGATGAAACTGGCCACGTGGGGAAGGGAGAACATAAAACAACTCCACTCAACTGGAAACTTGTTAATATAAATGAGTCCCTGAGGTGACATATTTTAGAAGTTGAGGCATAGGCAGAAGGTTGGATGAAGCAAATAAAATGAAATAGTTTCTAAAATGTCCTAACTACATTTTCTTTTTTGATCAAGGTTTTACATGCACATAGTTTAAAGATTTCAATAATTTTCTTTGATTGAAATTTCTTTGAAAGTAATTCCACACATTTACCCCATCCGTTTTTTTGTTTTTTTTTTCTATAGTCGATTCTTTTTTGTCTTTCAAATTTTTGCTTTGGTGTTTGCCTCTGTGTCTTTAAATTACACTTTCTTTTGGCAACTTAAAAAAAATATGGAACACTTCACAAATTTGCATGCCATATTTGCACAGGGGCCATGCTAATCTTCTCTGTATCAGTTCAATTTTAGTATATGTGCTGCTGAAGTGAGCACTCTAAATTGCACTTCTGTATTGCCAACTTAAAAATTTTCAATTGAAGGCATTCTCCTTTGATTTCCTACTCTGAAAAGACAGAGATTAATCTATCTTACTTCCCAACTCTCTTGCCAGTAAATGCATACAAACGCAGATATAAAAACACAAACACACACACATTTGTTTTTGTGAGACCCTGGCATTCAAGGAAAACTGTCATAATGCTAGCTGAATACAAAAAAAAAGAGTATAAATTCAAGTGATAAAACATTTAAATATCAAAATGTTCAGGTTTCAACAAAAGGTCACAAAACATCCAAAGAAACAGAAAGCAAAAGCCTAGGTAAAGGAGATTAGAGAATTAGAAGCCATCAATGAAGAAGACCAGATTTGGGACATACCAGATAAAGACTGAAAAAAAAAATGATCCTAAATATGCTAAAAGATCTAAAGGAAAATATGGACAAAGAACTAAAGGAAATCAGGAAAATGAAAGATAAACACAAAGAGAATAATATTATAGAGATGGAACTTCTGAAAAGGAATCAAACAGAGCTACAGAATACTGTACTAGAAATTAGAAATTCCCTAGCAGAATGGAGCTGGCAGAAGAAAGAACTAGGAAAGTGAAGATAATACAATTGAAACCATCCAGTTTGATGAGCATAAAGAGGAAAGAATGAAGAAAAGTGAACAGAGACTTAGGAACCTGTGGGCTGCCATCAGGTATACCAATATACATATGATTGGAGTCCCAGAAGGAAAAGAAAGAAAGGGGCAGAGGGAATATTCAAAGAAATAATGGCTGAAAACTTCCCAAATTTAATGAAACACCTGAATATAAACATGCAAGATGCTCAATGAACTCCAAACAGAAAAACCCTAATAAACCAACACTGTGCAATGTTATAATCAAATTGTCTAAAGTCAAAGATAAAGAGAGAATTCAGAAAGCCTCAAGAGTGAAGCAATGTGTCATGTACAGGGAAGCCTCAATAAGATTTAGTGTCAATTTCTCATCAGAAACCATGGAGGCAAGAAGTAGTGGTATCACATATTTAAAGGGCTGAAAGCAAAAAAGTTGTCCACCAAGAATTCTATATCCAGCAAAACAATTTTTCAAAAATTAGGAAAGGATCAAGACATTCTCAGATAAACAAGAATGTAGACTTCATCACCACTAGAACAGCCTACAAGAAATGCTAAAGGGAGTTCTACTGGTTGAATGGACACGATACTAGACAATTTACTAAAGTCATATGAAGAAAAAAAGATCTCCAGTAAAGATAATGACATGGGCAAATACCAACACCAGTACTATTTTTTTATATGTAGTTCCACTTTTTTCCTCCTACAGGACCTAAAGGGCAAATACATAAAATGCAATGATACGTCGATCATTTTTCTCTTATAATTTATGCATACAATTGAAGATAGTATCAAAGGAAATGAGACTGATTTAGGATATTAAATTTAAGCCTTATGTTAACCACAAAGAAAATATCAAAGAATAAGAAAACTCATAGAGACAGAAAGGTGAGTATATGTTACCAAGGGTGGGGTAAAGGGGAAATGGAGGATTAAAGCAAAATGAATATGGGGCTTCTGTTTGTAGTAGAGGGAAAGTTCTAGTAATGGATAGTGGGGAGGGTACTGGAACTTTGTGAATGTGATTAATCTCACTGAATAGTTGCTTGGGAGAGGTTGGCATGGGGAGATTTTTGTGGTATATATATTTCCATAATTATAAAATAAAGATAAACTAAAGGGAAAATTGACAATTAAATGCAATATATGACATTGTACGGGATCTAAGAATGTAGGGTAAAAGTCTCAGAAAGACATTATTGGGAAGCAAGTGTACCTCAGTAGTTGAATGCCTTCCCATTTACAAGGTCCTGAGTTCAATCCCCAGTACCTCCTAAAAAAAAGATATTATTTGGTGTGTACCCCAGAAAAACATGTTCTTAAAATCTAATCCATTTCTGTGGGTGTGGTCCCATTGTAAATAAGATCTCTTCAAGATGTTACTTCAGTTAAGGTGTTTGACAGTTTGAATTTGGTGAATCCCAAAGACAGATTATGTTTTCAACTGATCCATGCCTGTGGCATAAGGTCCTTTGACTGCCTAAATTCTGTTAATGGTCCTTTGATTAGATCGCTTTAGGGCTTTTGATGGGACCAGGTCAGTGAGGCAGAACACACCCTCTTGCTGGGTCTTATATAAATGGAGACACAGAGAGAAAGAGGACAGAGAAAAGGAAGCTGCCATTTTGATCCTGTCATGTGAGAAGAGGTAGAAAGTAGAGAGAGAGCATTCAAGTTTACCTACAGTTTCAGAAAGGCAGAGAAGCCCAAGAGGCTGAGAGAGGTCCTAAAGTCTGGAATCAGCAGAGCACAGAGGCATGGAAAGAGGTCCCTGAAGGGCTAGGCCCATGGACAAATCAAGGATAAGGAGACGAGTCCCGTCATCTTGCAGGACAACAGGATCACCAGTAGCTGACTTTGGTAAGAAAACATCTTTGCTAATTCATTGATTTTTACATTTCATGGACTTGGAAATATAAGCTTTAACCACCAAATAAATTTCCTTTAAAAGCTAACATATTTCTAGTAGTTTGCATTGACAGCCTTTGCAAACTAAGACAAGGTGTGACTCAAATGAATCAGGTTGGGCTTTAATCTGGATTACTGGAATCCTTTATAAGCAAAGTGAAAGTCAGAAAAAGCCACAGAAGCCAACAGATCCTAGAGAAGCCAGGAGAGGCCACCCTGTGCTTTGCCATGTGACAGAAAAGCCAAGTACAAAGAACTTCCAGCAGCTAGCCCCAGAACACTATAGTCTTTGGGAGAAAACATCACCTGGATGACATCTTGGTTTTGGACTTCTCATAGCCTCAAAATCATGAGCCAATAAATTTGCATTGTTTAAACCAACCCAGGTATTTGCTGTAACAGTCAGGAAACTAAAATATTGGGATATAAGAAAAAAAATAGGAATATAGCATGTAAGCTTTATACCAATGTTAAATTTCTTGAACTTGATAACTGCACTTAAGGTGATTACATAATGGAATATCATTCTTTGTAGGAAATCTCTAAGTAAGTATTATGTATTCAAGGATTTTGATGTGTGCAACCTGCTCTCAAATGTTCAGGGGAGAGAGAGAGAGAGAGAGAGAGAGAGAGAGAGAGAGAGAGAGAGAGAGAGGTGATAGAATGGTACGGTAAAGGTGGCAGTGTTAAAATTGGTGGAACTGGGAATCTGGGGGTAGGTGGGGGTATGTTGGAGTTCTCTTTATGGGGTTTGTATTACTTTTGCTCCTGTCTTTTATTTTGAAATTATTTCAAAATAAAAACTTTAAAAAATGTGCTGAAATGCACAATCTTTTTATTCCTATTTCTTTTCACCATTTCTCACAAATCATGGTTACCAGGGTCTTCATTGTCACTGAGACAAGCTCCTGACTGGCAGCAAACCACTTACGGTTTTCTGGCAGGGATGAAGATCAGTATCTAGGTATGGTCTGACATGTGGAAAAATCACCAACATGTTGAACTTTTTTGAAACTGATTATTTCATCATATAGATCTCCACAGTCCAAAAGGTTAACCACTTGGCTCCTGAGTTTTACACTATATAATTTTTCTAACCTTATCATATCAGATCATTCTTTCAGTCATTAATAAAATTATTTTAGTCCCTTACAATATCAGAAGGTGACAGCTATGTGAAAATTGTTGTATGACTTCAAAATCTGATGTAAAAGTGGGTAAAGCAAAAGACCAATAATAGAGTTAGCTCTCAAAATGTGTGTGTAATCACATGCTTTGGAAAACCTGCCTGTTGGGGCCTCCTTTTCTCATGCAGCAGAAAAACTATAACGACAGCCTGGCCTCAAGCAAGGCCGGCTGCGTGGCAGGAGATCCCCAACCTGGGACGGATGAGCCTGGAGTGTGTGCCAAACAACCATTCTCAGGGGGCTCAAGGCCTATTTGAGTCAAGACTCCAGGCTGATCTTTAGTTTGAGATGCAGTGTCACAAGTAGTGACAGGTGCTTTAGATCAAGAAATGTCATCAAGCAATAAATTCCTCATGTGTTTATGTGACCAGAAAGGGCAGTTAGCTCTACTGAAGCCTGAATAGCTCAAAAGAGCCTGTTTCATTGTATGAGAATGGTGAGGTGGTGGAGAATCGTATCAGCATTGGACTAGAAGGCTAGAACCAAAATCAGGGATGTCAGGCCATTCAAAATGCTAGGGAAGGCAGTGGAACAATGCCACCTTTGGTTCAAGCAGGCAGAGGATATGTGCATATGGTCACTCTCAGTTAATGAGAGGGGTTGTACCACTCCACGGGAAATACCAATTTTTAGGGGGTGAAGTTCACTGGATAGTTCTATGTGGGTTGAAGGCCAAAAGGAATACACAAGGATATAGCAGATGAAGTATAAGGACCTGGAGCAGTTGGACCCATTTATTTCTTGATAACAGTCTTTATATAACTTGTGCTCCTTTGCAATGCTTCTTTTCTGCTTTCATAAATGAACCGCAATCTGTTTGTAATGTGTAGTTCTCAGTGTGCGATATTTACCGATTATCATTGTCAAATCTTAATGACTATCACATGGCTCTATTATTAAGAAATTATACTCCCTGCTTCCGCATTTAGTTTATAAAAGCAATAGTGTGGCTCTTAAAACCAAGTCCTGAAAAACACAAATTCCAAATGTTTACAACAGACTGTGTGTTTTGTTTGTAATTAGTTTGTTTTTGAGTTTTCAAGAGATAGTGAACACTTTTCCCTTAAGTTAAGCTGAATTTAAATTGGGGTTGGATGGAGGTCATGTGCAACAAAATGGGAAATAGAGGATATTATGCATGAGAAAAAGTTTTTTTACTCATAGGTCCCGGAGAGAAGGGTGTGGTGAGGTGTCCATGGGAATCACAAGCTGCTCCAATGGCTCGATCAGCAGGTGGGGAGCACACAGGTCAGGCAGAGCGAGGGACCTGGGGCTTCTGCCTTTATTGTAATCCAGGGGTGCAGGTTAGTAGATTTCCCACAGGAATCAAGGGTAGGTTAGTTTAAAGCAAATGTGTGAAAAGGAAAAGGGGCTGGATGCTGGGAATGGTTAGCTTATCATTTGAGACTAGATGTGGGTTTTGGGTGAGGTGTTTCTGTGTGGGTGGCGTGGGTGGTGGTCACAGACGCGAATTTGTACTCTGGGGAAGTTTATGTCCCAGAGCTGGAAAGCTGCTTATGTTTTTTTTTTTTAAAGATATATTTATTTATTTACTTTTATCCATTCTTATCCCCCCCCCATTCCCCCCTCCCGGGTTTTGCTGTTTTTGTGTCCAATCGCTGGGCAATTTTTTGTGTCTGTTTCCTGCCCTCTCTTCTCATCCTTCTCCTTCTGTCTTCACCGGGATTCAATCCTGGAACCTCCGATGTGAGAGAGAGGCGTCCAACTGCCTGCACCACCTTAGTTCCTGGTTTTTTCGGTGCACCTTGTCTTGGCTCCCCCTGTGTCACTCTCCTGGTAGGTCATCATCTTGATGCGTGACTCAGCGGGGCCTAACGGCGCACCCGCACACAGAACCTGGTGGCCCACGCACCTTCTATATTTTTCCTTATTTTTTTTACCGGGAGGTCCCAGGGATCGAACCCAGGTCCCTCCATATGATAGATGGATGCCCAACCATTTGAGCCACATCTGCCCCCCTAAAGCTGCTTATTAATTAAGCCAAAGGTCAGGGTTGATGCAAGTGGCTTAGCCAAAGTGACATGGATGCCAAGGCAGCACGCAACAATTTTTGATAGTTAAAACAAATGCATTGTCAGATTTGGTTGTATTTGGAAATGTTCCAATAGAAACATTCATTTATTCACAAAATATGAAAACATGGATCTTTTCCTTTAAGAAAATAAGTAGAGTCAACATAAAGAGAATTACAGTGCTATAGGCTAAAAACTCATCCCTAAAATGTGAGAATGTGGAATGGGATAAAAAATACCCACATTATATGGTTACATGAGTTGCCTACCGAAGATGTTATTACAAATAAACTACTCTATTATAAAAGGAAGACTTCTAACTTACTGGAACAGGTTTTCTCAAAGTATACTAACAGAAAATAGTCAAAATTTATCATGCTCAATTCAAATTAGCCTATAAGTTATTGAGTTATAATATTATTAAAACCTATTAAAAGAAGAATAAAGAATATTTCACTGAGAGGTACAAAAGAAGAAATTAAGGACTATATTACTTTGAATCATTTCAATTGTGGCTTCTTCTTTAAAACTCTCTAAGACAGGTGATTTTAAATATAAATGTGAAAGAAAAAAATAATACATTAATTACAAGATAGGAGATTATCTTCATGAACTTGAGGTAAGCAAATATTTCTTAAACAGAAGATAAAATATAATAACCACATGTGAAAGGATTGACAAATTGTACCAAGTTAAAATTAAGAATTTCTGTTTACTAAATATATCATTAGGAAGGTGAAAAGGCAAGCCATAAATTGTGAGAAGATATTTGGAACACATATAACTGACAAAGTTTTTGTGTCTAGCATATATAAAGAACACTTAGAAGTCAATAAGCAAAAGAGAGATAATATAATTTGAAAGGAGGCTAAGAGGTATGAACAGGCATTTGCAAAAGAGAATATTTAAAAGATCAAATGAAAATACAGTAAAATAAGAATTCACAGAGAGTTATAATAAAATCACAAGGTGATACCATTAAATACCTATTTGGATAACTAAACTTAAAAGGTTAACTAATTCTCAGTTTGGGGTCTCTAACCCTTGAGAAAGGAGGGTATGGGTCATGCCACCTGGCAACCATCTAGACCAGCAAAAGTGCTAGCCAAGGAAGAGGAATAGAGGAGTGGAGAATGGGTGGAGGAGAACAGAAAGGATAAGCAATAATTAGAGCCTTGGAATCAACTACACAACAAGTTGATTTTCTCTTCTCTTGTAATGATTTCTGGGAATTGTGAAAAACCAGAATCCAGATACTGTGATGGATGAAATGAGCTTCTACATGAGATTCAAATGCAAAGGATGTTCAGAGGTAAATAGTGCCTCTAACTAAATCCTCATTGGGGGTCTCTCTACCTTCCCCCAGCTGCCATGTGTGCTGGATTCTGTTGCCTCATAAACACCCCTGTGTCTGGAGAATGGATTTCAGCTGACAAGAGCCACCTCTCCAGAGAGATACTCCTTTCTTGTCAAGTCTTTTCCCACATGCTTGATGCAGTAGGCAGCTCACAGATACTGACTGAATGATCCCTAACTGGCTCCCTTGCCTTGAGGGGGAGACAACTCTGCTGTGTGGTTTGTGCTTCAGACTTGTCATGGATGAGGCCAACACCAGAATTACATAAATTGGCATTATAAATTGACGTTCCCCGCTCCCTATTCTGCATTCCTGAAAAACTTTACTTAAAGAAATCAAATATATCTGAATATTTGTTTCAATCACTGCTTCTTGGGAAATCACCCTACAATATTCTAGTGACCCAGCAATTCCATTTCTAGGTATATACTCAACAAAAATGTATATATTGTATATCAAATAACAAGAACAAGAATGTTCATAATAGCGTTGCTAAATATAACCCCTAAATGGAAATAAACCCAAAGTCCATCAACAGTAGAATGGATAGATGTATTCCTCTATTTCCATTTCACAACTCTGTATTTATATAGAGTGTGTAAAGGTTGTATTTTCCAAAGATGTCTGAAAAATTATTTCCCATCTCACCGGCTTTTCTTACAATGTGACCTTGATACTCCTCCCATTTAGTGTTGCTTTCTATAGTTCCTCACTTGAACCTGTTTGTTCCTTTAAATGCTTCTAATAATAGACTATGGAGGAAGAGATGCTATATGCTTTCCAAGATTAGATGATCAAGATGCCATGCTTTTCACCTTGATTTCTCAGAATACTCACTCGTAGAACTCTGCCACCCTGCTGTGTGGAAGTTCAAACTAGCCTACATGGAGACATCACTTGTTATGTTCCAACCAACTTGCCGTGGGACAACCAGCATCAACTGCTAGACGCGTGTGTGAAGAAGCCTACAAATGATTCCAGCCAAAGCCAGTGAACCCCTTTTGGTCACCAACTGTTCCCTGCTGAGGCCTCAGACATCCTGGAGCAGAAACTATCTCTGCTGTGATGTGACTAAATTCCTGACACACTGGATCAGTGAGAATAATGAAACTGTTGCTTCAGGCCACTGACTTGGTTCAAGTATGTTACACAGTACTAATAAATGGAAAATGATATATTTGTACAGTAGCAATATATGGATAGATCTCACATAATTTTGAGTGAAAAAGTCCAGACACAAAATTTACACACTGTGAGATTCCATTTATACCAATATATTAAAAACAGACGAAACTAATCCATGCTATAAGAAATGAGAATAGTAGTTACCTTTGGGGAGAAGGGATGGAGTAGTGATTTGTGGAAGAATTTAGGGGACATCTGCAGTGCTGGTAACATTCCACTTCCTGACTTGGCCCGTGATTACACAGGTGTGTCCTTTTTGTGGCAATTCATCAAGTAGTACAAGTAGATTTTTTAAATTTCATATAAATGACATAGAGTAAAATAAATTTTATCTTAATAAGTTACAGGAATTGGATTTTATATTATTTAGTTCAGCTATTTTACTATCAATTTTGTATATATCATTTGCTTAGCTATTTTGAGTTTCTCATGTTTTTTCCAAAATTTCAATATAACCAACTGGCTGGCACATTGTCATCTGGTAATAAATAGCATATTTCTTTAATGAGCACAGAGTGATAAGAAATTATTTGTGAACACTAATATCTTTTCTATTTGTAATGTGATTGTCTTAGCTTGCTGCAGGCTGCTAATGTAAAGAACCAGAAATAAGTTGGCTTTTTTAATGGGAATTTTATTAGGGTAAAAGCTTACAGTCCTGAGGTTGTGAAATGCCAAAGACACCCTCAGAGATGCTTTGTCACAAAGGCAGATACTGGTGATCCTGGCGTCCTGCCACGTGGCAATCAGGCATATGGCACGTCTCCTCTCCTTAGCCTTGAGCTGCTCCTTGGGTCCAGCAATTCAAGGGCCTCTTTCTATGCCTTTGTGATCTGCTGAGTCAAGACTCTGACACCTCTCTCAGCCTTTCAGGGCTTCCCTGCCTTTGTGCAGGAGAACTTGGAGTCCTCTCTCTCTCACATGGTCGGGTCAAGATGGCAGCTCCCTTTTTCTGTGTCTCTCTCTTCGTTTTTGTTTATATAAAGCTCCAGCAAGTGAGTGGAGACCCAACCTGAGACACGCTTCACCGGTGTAGTCCAATCAGAAGGGCCCCAAACCCACAGGAATGGATTAGTTCAAGAACATAATCTTTTTATTTTGGGGGATTCATAAAAGAACTTCAGACTGTCACAGTGATCATTTTTATTTTGAAATGTTTCAGCACTCTAGACCTAGAAAACTAAGACAGTTATCTAAATTTTATTTATTTTTCTTTAAATCAATATACCACTTAAGTGGATTTTCTAAGTTCTGAATTATATCTAGTGATTAATTATTTATAGATAGTTAATTGTTCCATTAAAAAATAAGTAATATTTTAAGTCTTCTATGGGAAAATTGTTATTAAACTATGATGACCTAGTTCCACGATAGAACAGAGAAAACCAGAGAGTAAAATTTGTAGTATAAATCAAACTCAAACCAAGGAAAAAATATATATGCAATGATATCTTATATCAGTTATTACAGATTGTTTTCTGTTGAATAGAAGGAGAATTTTTTTGCTAAGAAGGAATAATTCTACACTGTCTTCTGCAGCCTGGAGAAAATATTCCTAATAATTTGCATTTATATTTTATTGGGAAGAATGGCTTCAGACCAATATCCATTTGAAAGAAGCATCTCCTCCAAATAGTCATTTCAGTTTTGTCTCTTTTCAAAGACATCTCTAAATTTTAATTAAAACATTTTCATTTTGATCAGATCAGCAGAGTTTGAATTTAAAGAATGAAGACCCAACTAACGGTATTAACATGCCTAAAATAATCAAATAATGGAATTAGATTTTGTTGAACAGAATTCCCAGACCCTTTAACCAAGTGAATGTCATCAAGAGCAGAAGTTATGCCCATCTTAATAATGGAGGAAAATGAAGATATATCTTTCCCAGATGTAAAACAGATAAATAGAAAACACAGTCTTTCTCAAATAAACAGAGCTTGTTTGATATACAATACTATGTCTGATTTGATTTTTTAATAAAATATGCTTTGATTATAACATAAAAATAGCTCATGACACAGCCCAAGAAAATAAAAAATTAAAATTAAACAAGGTGTGTGCAATTACAGATTACTTAACATTAAAAATTCTCACTCTTTTTGTAAAATATATTTCTTAGCCTATAAATACACTGTGGAATGATACGGGTTAAGATTAAATCTCCTAAAATCGTGCTTCTTGATGATGTCTTTTATTTGGAACACTGTGCCCTTTGCAACAATTGTTATTTACATAATTTAGACATTACAGGAATGTTGAACTTACTTCAGTCGCATGCTGAATATTTCTTACACATTCTTGGATAAATTAATTTTCTATTTTGCAGTGATTTTGAAACTTATACACAGAAAAATGTTCTTTTATCTTTGTACATTGCAAGTTTTAGAAATAAGATAAAAAATAGCAGGCTTTGAAAGCCAGCTTTAAGTGATGGAAACACCATCAGATTTGTAATCAAGCATCCTTGGCTTCAGTATAAGCTACCATTTACCATCTGAGCAAACGTAGGCAATTCATTTAATCTGAAATGCAGTTCTTTCTTTTTTAGAATGTAATGTATGTACTTTCCTCCATAACTTTATTCTCATCATGAAGTAACATAATACATTTAAATCAAGTGCCTTGTAAAACACACATTGTTATTTAAAGATTAATTCCTACCCTTAATCATTGGCTAAATGATTTTTTTTAAAATGCTATCATCAATTTAGTGTGTTAAATTTCCAAATTTGAAGGAGATGTTGAATATCAGACTAGAACTCTGATTCTGCAGAATGTGGCACATTTGACAATTAAAAATAAAAGTAATATTCTTCAATTTCCACTGTAAAAAACACTTTGCACTATTTTAATGATTTCTGTGTATATATCATAACAAAGATATTAAAATCAATCTCAGTGATAAATATTTTTTCAGTTTCCGAAGACTTATTAAATGGTGTTGGCCAACTGAAGCATCAATCATTTGATTGTATTATTAGATCAAATCCATCCTTTCTTCTAAAATGCTAAAACACTGTCAGAAAAAAATTAAAGCATTTTAAGAGATATTCTTTGGACAATCAAGTACATACTTACCTATATTTCCTGTAGTAAATAACAAACCATGGCATTATAATTATGTTTTCGTTTCCATCCTCAGAATCCATAGTATAGGGCTCCACATTTTACTTAGGATTCTTTTCCAGCAAATAGAAAAAATCAATGACATCCTTCAGAAAGACAAAGAAACTCGAAGGTTTTCAAATTTCAAAGACCAAACATATCCTAATAGAAAAATATTATCAATTATAAGATGAAAACAAACCGTGTTTCTGTGTTTTTGTGCATCTTTCCCTTTCGCAAGTCAGTTTGTTTTAGAATCTGGAGGTTATGGCTGGGAAATATCAAAATTGTAGGGAGTAGAAAAGAAAAAGCCAAAACCCCATGCTTTGTACAATCCATTCAAAATGTACACTCAGTGTCTCTCATAGTCATCACAGAGTTGTGCTATCATCATCTCAGTTAATTTTAAAATATTTTCATTACTTCAAAAGGAAAAATACCATATGTTGGTGTTGGGGTAAT
Source organism: Cabassous unicinctus (assembly GCA_029593785.1). Lineage (NCBI taxonomy): Eukaryota > Metazoa > Chordata > Mammalia > Cingulata > Chlamyphoridae > Cabassous > Cabassous unicinctus. The sequence continues at coordinate 7,127 of JAQZBX010047081.1, read as the reverse complement.
GTATGGGAGCCCTGCATGATGCTATGCATATTTGTTTCGTAAGTTTACAACTTTTACCATACATTTATTGTTTATGTGCATTCATGTATGAATGATAAACTTCAATAAAAAGATTTTAAAAAAGAACAAGCCACAATATAATTTTAAATAAACATTTGCTTAGCTTGTCTGGATTGGATTTAAAGAGAAAATCCATGAAAATCCATGGCTCCACTCTTAATAGAATGGAGGAAGACAGCATGTACAACAAATACAAAAGAATATCTAAACCTCAGAATTCCAATTGGATTAGATGTGGAGTGGTCACTTTTAAATCCAGCTCAAGCATCAAAGGTTAATAATAGAAAATCCTCCTAGGTATAAAAACAGAAGCAAAACAAATTGTCAATGGAGGAATATTTTACAAGAATTGAATTTTTCATCTTTACCCCAAACCTTGGAATTGGAGAAGAGAGGCTTCCATTTTTGATTTTCCAATGAGAAAATAAAACACATACCTAATTCGCCATTAAATCATGAGCGCACAAAATTTGTTTGAAATTATACATATACTAATGTATACAGCAGAGGAAAATCACAATTTGTTTATGACCTTAATTTTATTATATGAACTTTCAATGATTTATTTTGAATAACATTTTTGGCACAATATTTTTTTATAAGATTAGGACTTCTAAAAATCTCCGGTTGTTCTATGCCTATCATCAGTTATTGTCTCTTTGCTTTAAATCTACCCATTTCTGCCCTCCTTCGTGATACTATAACTAGGATTTAATGAGTTATTCCATTCATAGCCAATATGATAGAACCAGGCAAAAAGGCAATAATCAATGTTAGCTATTATTATTGTTGTTATTTATTTACTCCCGCTTCATGAAAGAAGAGAAAAACATAATCTGTAAATCCTGTCATAATTTTGATATAGTTTATAAAAAGCAAAAATGTAGAGCCTAACATAAATATTCACCTTTTACAGAAAGCCCTTAATAACCTCTTTCTCATCTTCCCACTTCTTTGCATTATATATGACTGTGCCAATGCAGTTATCAGCTTGCATTATAAATAATTTCTTTAGAAATCTATCTCCAGACTACAATGAAATTTAGAAACTGCATCTCATTCATGACTCCCACATAAAAACCATTAATGTATAAGGAGGGAAAGAATGAATGTTATTTTCTGTCATTCCCCTCAATTTTCCATAAACAAAACAACCTGAAATATAAAGAAACCCCTGTTACCTCCAATCAGCGAATCTGCTTTATTTCCTGTGGCGCAGAAGAGACAGAAATGCAAACCTAATAAGATCAGGCATCCATGGGGGGTGGTGTGGATCTGATTTGTGTTTAACCGTTAAAGATCTATGGGCTCTGCTACTGCATGCTGAGTAGAGTAAACAATATTCTCAATCCCAAATAATTTCTCTTTCCTTTTTCTTAATTAGTTTGTTAATGAGCTAATGTTTCTAACGAGCTGTGAAATTAAAAAACAATAGTGTTTTCCAATATGATTGCTACACATCTTCACTGGACACAAAATGTGCTCTCCCTCAGCGTGATTTTCTTTTTTCTATTTAAAAAAAAAATTAAAAAGACAGGATTAAAAAGAGGCAGGTGTCTGGCGGGTGAATAAATAAACACTCCCAGCATGTGGAACAATTAAGCAATCTCAAGCAAAATGGGATCAGAGGCAGATGAAGAAGCCACAGGAGCAACATTTAATAGGCAAAGGGAAAGACTCCAATCGAATCTGTTGGAGGAGCTCAACTCAGTGGGTGAGGTAATCAAGCATCTGCCCCTTTGGCAATTAAGAGCATTCTGGACACTCTTTGTATGCACTAGGTGGAACGTCTTCAGGCAATTTTGAGAGAAAAAATGATGGGGCTTAACACTGCCAGGTAATCAGATAACCCTGAAATAGGCACACGAACACAGTCAAAACCGGAACATCGATATTCCTTACACAGCCCCATACTTTCTTGCATCTGTATTTTGCCTCTACCTGGAAATTTTTGCCTGTAACACCCACATTTGATGTCTAAATAATATTGATCCTTCAATCTTTTTCACTTTAACAGTCTATGAATTAAAATAACATTCCTCCTTTTATGTGAAATCGTTCTAACCACAGTTATTCAACAAAGTGGGATTTGGGGGATATTTTCTGTGTTTTGTGGAAGAACAAGAAATCTATACAAATCATAGTGGATAATACAAGGAGCAAAAAAGACAGAAACTACAGTGGTTTGGAAGGTAGGAAATTCATATCAGCTTTTGGTAAATGGAGCAATTTACATGAAAAAGTTGATTTGGGCCTTGAATATTAGGAAGGATCTCAATAGGAAGAGATGATGACAGTATATTCCAGACAGGAATGGACCAAGCAATAAAGGCAGAAATAAGAGGACTTATGCTGGATTTGGGGTATTAGCAACTGTGCCATTTTGGTTCTCGTGTGGCGCAGGTTTGGGTAAGTGAGAAAAGTTCAGATTAAACAAATAGTTTAAATCAAGAGACAGAAGAGAATTGGATGTTTAGCATGAACTTTTGGGCTTAATTTATTAAATATCTTAGAACACAAAAGATTTTAAGATTTAAAAAAATTAATCTGATACTGTAGTTTAATTTTTTTAAATTTACATTTTAATGAAAAAATACAGAAATATATTTCAAGAGTGAAAGACACTATAAAAAGAAAAATATATATACTTGTAGTTTAATAAGCAAATGAGCTCTATTGCCAAGACTTCAGAAAAGCTTCCCAAAACGGCTTAAGAAATGCAATTATTGTGCACATGGAAAAATGGTAATTTCTCAGATTTGCTCCAAACACACTTCAATATGAAAAAATGCACACTGACTCACTTAAGCACTTTGGAAAACTTGCAACCAATAGGTATTCATTAAAAACTAATTTATCTAATGCAGAAAAGCAATAACCAAGATGAAAATCTGTAAAAACTTTTAAAGTCTTAAGGGAAAACATTTTTTATACTCTTGTTACCATTACCTTACAGAAGTTCAAAATTCTATATACCAACATACCACTCAGACTTTAGGAAGGAGCAGCAAGGCTGTGCTCAACAGGAAGAAATTCATTCACATCCATGTAAAGTAGCATGTACTGACTGTTTACTTATGTCAATGCTGGACACTGTAGGAACAAAATAAACAGGGTAAGTTCCCCAACCTAGAGTACAGTGGAGTTGGATTTAACAAAAACACAAAGATATACTTTTCTGGCATATGATTTATGTCCTCTAGTGAATGTTTACTTGGAAATGCTCAGGGAACCCCAAGAGTACACATAGGGAACTTTCACCAACTGGGTTGGTCAGAGAAGGCTTCCAGCAGGAGATGGCTCTTAGTGGATGAGTGGGAGCACTGAGATGGAGGGGATTTGAAAAGGTATTCTAGGCTGAAAGAACAGCATGGACAGAAACATAGACAGAAGCATGAAATAGATGAAATAGCATGGTGTGTGACACCACAATCAGTTTGCTATTATTACGGGAGCATTCAAGGACAGTTAAGAAGGTGGAGTCTGGAATGAGACAGACATGGATTCACATCCTACGTCTGCTCTTTGTATTTTACCCTAAAAATCAGAGTTGTGCTGTCTAGGAAATTGCAATCAAAAGACACATCTTCAGACTCCATTTTCTGTAGAAAGCCTTAAGGCAAAGCTGTGTTCCAGGAAGAAAGCCAATTCTCTGCGAAGATAGAAACTAAAAACGGCATTTATCCCAGAGAGGAAGGCTGCAAAGGAGACCATTACCAACGAAACCTGCTTCTCAGAGGTTCAGTACAAAGGTTTGGAGGAACTGCATTTGAGAGAGAGGAAGAATAGAAGAGAGATAAAGTACTATGTATAAAAGATAAGATAGAGATATTTAAGTGATAATTTACTTAAGTAACAAAAATATTTCTCTAAACAAGCATTTCCTTTAATGGAGTTGTTGCCTTAAAATAACAGCACCCTTATCTAAATGATTTTGTCAAGTCCACTTTGCAACCCAATTTTGCCAGGTATAGGTTTAGACTATGATCCAAATAGACACAAAATCAGTCATTATTTTGTAGCGTCACTTTGCTTCTCATCTAAAATCACATCTCCTAGATTCGTTATTCACCATATTTACTAAGTTGAGCTAATTATTTGATTTTGGGATGTTAAAAGTAGTTATGTAGGGGAGCAGATGTAGCTCAAGCAGTTGAGCTCCCACCTCCCACATGGGCGGTCCCAGGTTCAATTCCTGGTGCCTCCTGATAAAACAAAAACAAACAACAAGCAAACTCAGGGGAGTCAATGTGACTCAGTGGTTGAGCACCAGTTTCCCACATACAATGTCCCCTGGCCCCTGGTGCCTAAAAAAAAAATAAATAAATAAATAAATAAAAAGTAGTTATATAATTTTGTGGTTTTTGTTTAAATATATTTCTATCTCTTTATTAATTTGCATATATTGGTAGAATTGGGGAAATATGATGAAAGAAAACAGTTAAATTGAAAGTGGAAAAGTTTAAAAATGATCTATCTGGAAGCAGATGTGGCTCAAGTGATTGGGCTCTTATCTACCATATGGGAGGCCCTAGGTTCAATTCCTGGGTGCCTCCTGGTGAAGGCAAGCTGTCCCGTGCCACGGAGAGCTGATGGCCTGCACCTGGCGGAGAGCTGACAGCCGGTGCCCCACGGATTGATTCCTGGTGTCTCCTAAAGAAATAGACTAGAAGAAAAGACAAGCAGGCACAGAAAGAACACACTGTGAATGGACACAGAGAGCAGACAGCGAGCGCAAACAACAGCAAGGGGGTGGGGGAATAAAATATTTTAAAAAATGATCTATCTATCGAAAGAAATCTAATTCCAAAGACCTGCTGAGATAATTTCGCTAATGTTTGTGATGATGACCCAAGTGTGGACAGTATCTTATCCCCTTTTTGTTAATATGTTTTCTTTTTTGGTTCAGTCTGTAAGTAAGATAAGTCAAATATTTCTGTTCTACATGTTATATTAATATCAGTTGAAACCCTGCTGACATTTGTTTTTCCTCCCCCCATAGGCATCCAAATAAAGTACTAAGAATAAATAATTTTCTTGTAAATAAGGAAAAAAAGGAAACCAAATCTCAGAGAGAATAAAGGCATTACAAAGTTGACACAGCTCTGTAAAAATCTACCACCAGAGATCCAGCTTCATCTTTCCCTGGTGATCTTTTTACTACCAAGAAAAAGGCAATTATAGTACAGTTGTATCTTCCTTCCTTCCTTTTTTTGTTTTTGTTGTTTAGTGTTATCAAACAAGAGTCTGCCCAAAGGCCTTTTTAATTTACTTTTTGTTTTCTGTAAATATCATTCTTGTTAATCCCAAATAATCATATGCTTAATTGATGTATGTATATAAATAATAGCTCTGCTCTTCAGTAACAAAACTGATTTTCAAATGTTTTTATTAGTGACATCTTTAAAAATGATTTTATTACACATTAAATAGCAGAGAAAGACATATCTCATACATCCACTATATGCAGAATCTCTGTGGCTGAGCATTTTAGCCCCAGGACAGGGACAATTGATACAACTCAGGGATATGGCCCAGAGAGTGACTCAGAGAATGTAGCTCAGTGGTGGGAGTTTCAACATGAAACTTAAAGGACACCTTAATGATAAGGTTATTTCAAGGGCCTTCTCAGATATATGCAGATATATGTATGAAAGAGAAATGCATTAGTTTATATTCTCAGGCTAAAATCAAGGTTAGTAGGGAATCATTGACCAGGAGGTTTCTGGAAAACACCTAATGAAAAAGAAGGTTAAATAGGCTACATTTTGGGTCCAGATCTCTATGTGATGATAATCATTGTACATTCACAAACTATCCACTTGCAAAACTGTTAGTTTGGTCCTGGGTATAGGTCTATTTCTTTAACATCCATTTTTATCTTTCAGCATTCAAAGGTAGCTTCTTCAGTACCTTATGTTTAGTCAGTTTCTTCCCCAGAATCCTCCAATACACTCTACTCTTTTGCTAAAATCATTTTCCAAATACTGGACTCTACTGTTTTCATTAATATAGTGATCAAGGGGTTGAATTTGGAAGTCACCATATATTTACAAATGTTTTCTCATCTTTGTAATGTGTTTATTACAAAACTTAGCAGATAGTGTGTTTGAACTATTAGCCATTATTATTACTAATAAATGGATAATTGAGGAACACTACAGATTAAAGAATGCAGTTGTTTTGGAGTCAAAGGAGTTCTTATTTTCAAAACTCCCAAGAACTTATCCTGTACTTAAAGCAAGCATTGCACCTTTACTATTTCCCATTTTCAAATTTTCAAACTGATCACATCAAAATGTCCAGCCACAACAGTTTATGTCCTTCCAACATGCAAAATGCACTCATCCTTTGCCCAAAGAACTCCCCAAGTCTCATCTATTCATAAAACTCAGGGTGGAAATCCAGCATCTCATCATCAAAATAGGGTTCAGGTGCAATTGAAGTTCATTTGAAGATTTCCTTGATTATAGTTCCTGAACTTCAATTTCCAATCCTAGAGCTATAACCTTACCTTGGAATTTTAAAGTATAAGTGGTGAGTATTGCATTTATTTCAAAATAAACTAGATTCTAAAATATGAATGCCACCTCTTTGTAAATCCCATATTCTCCTCTGAAACACTAATTAATTTCAGGGAATTGCTATAGAATTGATTTATATTCTGAAAAATTGATCACCCAAGATTTATGTCTGTAGGCACAAAAAAAATTTGCAGAAAACTTCCTTCTTGTTCCTTTTAAAGGACTGGTTTTGCTTATTTACCAGGAGCATTCCTTTGCAGTTAAAATTCTGTATTTTCTATTTACCAGGTGACCTCACCCATATGGGAACTCTTGCATAATTCAGTGATGAAACAAAAGAAAGATTTTTAAAAAGTAATTTAACACTGTGAAATCAAATAGTATGCCATCTCAAGAATAAGATAGCTCAAGTTTTAGACTTTCAGGTATCATTACCAAATATTCATTCAGGTAAAATTTTTCCAACTAATTTTCTAACATTCTTATTTATTTTAAGACTTGTTCTGCTACAGAGATAAAAAATGAGTTAGGAAGATCTATTGA
>JAQZBX010047080.1:0-20574 GCA_029593785.1 Cabassous unicinctus | reverse complement strand
CAGCAAGGGGGAGATAAGCAGACACAGAGAAGACACGCAGCGAATGGACACAGCAGCACAAGCAGCAAGGGGGGGATAAATAAAATAAAATAAATAAATCTTTAAAAAAAAACAAAAACAATATTCACCTGCACTGAAAATTAATTAAATCTATATGTTAATATATATTTAAAATACAATATTAAGTAAAAAGCAAAGTTTCAAAGCAATGACTCTAAAGAACACATAAAGCCAAAATATGTTTTTCAGAAATATGAATATAGTGTAGTTTAAAAAAAACAAAACCATGAACCAGATTTATTAAAGTATCTAATTTTCTGGGGTGGAAGAGAGGGATGGCAAGTAATTGGATGTTTTATCTGTAATGGTGTTTTTTATATAAAAAATAGGAAGCAGAATGATAAAAAGTTAACATTCGTTAATAATGGGTCTTGTGTACATGTATATTTGTTACATTAATCTCTTCTCGATATTTGTTTAATTTTTGGAAAATAAGTACTTTTTGTTTTTTTAAGTTCATTTTAATCATTCTTGGGTGCCCTTGTATAAAATACAACCTACAAAATTTCCTCTAACCCTAATAATGTATAATCATTGTACTGTTGCATCCCTGGTGGCAGATAATCTAGGTTTATTTTCTGGGTAAGCTGGCATTTTTGACCAGATAGCACATTGTACAGAGTACAATGTAGCAATCACAATAGACGTGGTTGGGTTTAATAAATTCACCCTCTTTGGTCTGTTGCCGGTGTAACCTCAGTGTAAACTGTAGTGTGTTAAAGCTTCTGTTACCTCTCTGATGGAAGTTATGGATGATAGTCCATAATTATTCATCAGGTTTTTAACGAAGACTGTAACTGTCATTATGCTCTACTTTTGGTTTGCTCATTGGCCTTTAAAATGTGTTTGAAATATGTCAAAGGTAGCCATGATCATCTTCATTAAAGGAGCATAATTCAAAGTAGATTTCTCAGCTTCCTTTCCAAGTATGAATGCGCATTTGTCTTCACCATGAAATTGGCATTTTTCTTGATCCTAAACTACTTCTTTTTACAAAGCCCAAGATCGCTGTTACCTTCTTTTGTGACCTTGTTTTTGTTTATTGCCATGTTGGTGGGTTTTCCTCCCTCACACGGAGTGGGATGCAGCTTTGTGGCTAGAGGAAAGAGAGAACAACCGTTAGGCAACCTCTGCCTTTGATGTGATTTTCAAGCACTGGTCTCAAATGTCCTCTGGGGTTTTACAAAGTTACCGTGTACAGAGTTTCCATCACTGATCCCTTTTCTCACACCCCCCAAAACCCACCCTCAGTTGTCTTCAGCCTTTCCTTTGTCTGTTTTGATAATTATAGATCCTATATCCATGCTCGAAATTGTGCCTAATCATTTCAAATAGATTATTTTAAAAGTACAAGTTAAACCAACCCCAGCATTAGTGTGGTAGCCTCCTCTTGCCTCCTTAAGACAATTTTCCTACTCTTATCTCCTCTCTCTCCTGCATTAGCAGTTGACAATCAGTTAATGGACATTTCGAGTTTTTTCCGCCTATATGAATAATTCTGCTTTTGTAAACAAGTTTTTGCGTGGACATGTTTTTTAATTCTCTTGGGAGTTGTGTTAATTTTGAGTTAAGATATGCATTAAAATTTTCATCTTGATTACTGAGCTAAAAAAAAAAACAAAGTTGGCAGGCATTATCTGAAAAGGGCCAGATATTAAATATCTTAGGTTTTGCAGGCCAACAGGCAAAACTCAAGATATTAAGTAGGTATTTATTTTACAAGAGAGAAGACAAATTTCCATGTATTTTTATTAATGAAATTCAAAATATAATAATTGAATATTTTTTATTTGTGATAGAGGTCTGCTAATGAGAAAAATAGGATCTTTTATTGGGGGAGATAACATTTTGCTTACTTGGGGTTCAAAGTTGAACCCCAAGTATATATTGGTTGCAAATGTTGATCTATCAATGCTGATCTATTGAGATTTTATATATTTCATCTGAAAATGTTTTTCCATGCAAGTATTGCCAAATACTATCAGTCCACTAGCATGTAAAGCATATTCAACATTTGGAAGTCTTTTATAGGATTCTGTTAGATTCTTCTCTTAATATTTGCCTTTTAGAATGCCATTCCTTTTCAAATTACTCATATCTAATTGAAGGTTAGGTGGAAGCTCCTCAAATGTACCGTTAAATGGATTTTAAAAACAGATGTATTGAAATATAATTCATATATCCTACAATTCACCTATATAAAGTGTACAATTCAGTGTTATTTAATATATTCACAGGGTTGTGCAGCCATCACCACTATCTAATTTTAGAATATTTTCATTAACCCATCCCCGCAAGTCACTTTTTGTCCCCCTTCCTACAGCCATAAGCAACCACCTAATCTTCTTTCCATCTCTGTAGATTTGCCCATTCTGGACAATTTGTGTAAATGGAATCATACAACATGTGGTCTTTTGTGACTAACTTAAATGGATTTGAAATATGGAAATTCCATTTGCACTGCATCAACATCCAAAAAAATGCTGTTGGAATTGCAGTTTGAGTTCAGAAAATATATCTGCTGCAAATTTATGTAGGAATAGAGATCTTGCTTCTTGTTTTAACTGTTGACTGTGTGAGAAGTTTATAAAGCAGCTCAACATTACTTGTGATGTTTTTACCACAGTATAACTTTTGTATATAAGTGCTATAGTTCCTTGTGGTTTTAGGTGAATTCATTTTAAAAAAAACAAACAAACATAAAGCCTACAGTAAAAGCTGTTTTTCAAAGCCATTGGTTGGTTGAAGGGGGTTCTGAATAAGAAAAACTGTAGTTTAACTTTACCACTGCCAACCCTTCAAACTTTTGTGGTAGAGGAAGTCAGGATATTCAACTTCTATTTGTGACAAAATTCATAGAACTCATGATAGTTAGGGCCACGGAAGTGAATGGAGTTTATCAATTAACACTACTGGTTCAATAACACATGAAAAATTTGAATATTTTCCTTAAAGAACCTGCTGATGAACAATGCCATAAACTTTAAACACCTTCAGTCTTCACTAGCTTTAAATTGGTTAAACTTAACCTTTTTCTACTCCACACATATTTTACCACTGTGTAACGCATCTTAGCAGATGCTGCTTCAGATGGTACTGAATTTGTGTTTCCTCGACATCTTTAAAAATATCCTTGCCTGTAGTTATTCCATGAGGACTATTCATACAGGCTAATTTTTCGGTCACTTCAAACTCAGTATTGACTCCCAAATAAACAACAACTGAGCAGTATATGTACATCTGTTGACACATAAAGAGCAAAGGACAATAACTTGATATAATTTGCCTTGTTTTAAAATCTACTATTGATGTTACTTCCAATTTCCTTAACATTTTTAAGGAGTTGTTTTAAAATGACTAATAGTCTTAAACAAGTTTATTTTTTCTGGATACAATTTTTTGGCTGCTTCAATAAAACATAATTAACTCACCGTAAGTAAACAGATTCCTTTGGTTGCCAAACATGTGAGACATTTGAAAACTTTCTTTGGTTGCAGTATCATTTTCATTTTTATATTTTGGGAAGAAATTCTGCTGTAATGGATATTCTGTTTTAAATTTTTCTGTTCATTGCTTTCTGGTGAGTTGGGAATATTTTAATGAGTGTTTAGGCTGGTAATGTCAGCATATATTGTATTCTTTTATTAAACTATAGTGATATTGCATAATAAACAAAATATTTTGCCTTCTAATTCAAGAACAAAATATTCCACATTCCACTGTGCCTACAAAGCATGACAAAGCATTTTTCTTCTCTCTTGTTTGGACATAATAGGTATGCATTGGTAATAAAACTAAAATGAAGTGTCATGGTACAGTGTTACATGTAGCACTGAAAATGCTTTCAAGTTATAACTCTGTCACCGTGATTCACAGTGCACGGAGCAGCAGTGAGAATAGATGGGAATGGCACGTGCGCTCTCTCACACAGCTCAACTCTGTTGTAGTAGCTTAAAATCAGCCATAGACAATGTTTAAACAATGAGCATCGAATGGCTGTGTTCCAATAAAGATTTATTTGTGGGACTGAAATTTGAATTTGATGTCATTTTCATATCATGAAATATTATTATTCTTTTCAACTATTTAGAAATATAGAAATCATTCTTTGCTCATGGGCTGTACAAAACAGGCAACAGGCCAGATTTGGTGCATGTGCCATAAGTTGTTCATCTCTGTCCTATATAGTTAAATTTCCCCCTTATTGGACCTTTCTCATCAGCATACAAACAAGCTGTTATTGCTGTCTTTTTAAAGGCAACAGAGTAATGACAAACTAAAACCCTTGTATAGCTCCATTTTCCCTTGCAGTGAATGTTCCTTTTCTATGCTCCTTAGAGTCCAATTCTTTGCAAAAGTTGTCTATACTTCCTCTCTCTTACATCCTTTCTTTCCACTGTCCCTTTAACCCGCTTATATCAAGCTTTGCCTCTACCTCTCTGCTGTAACCACTTTTGTTAGGTCCCCGCTGACTTTCATACTGCTCTAACCCCATGGTCAGTTTTGCTTCTCGTTCTAACTTGATTTCTCAGCAGCATTTGACACTTCTACCCTTGCACCTTTATAAATGATCTCAAGAGTGAAGCCATGGTGATCATTTTAACATGTAATATCTGACATGTCATTTCTTTACAATGACTATTTAGAGCAAAGGCCAGAGTACTGACGGTCACCTACAGAGCTTGTGGTCCATGACCCTCACCCCTGGCTCTTTCCACCTGACCTCTTCAACCCCGTCTTCCATTCCTCTTGCCATTGCTCACTCTGATCCAGCTTCCAGGGGCTCCTTTCTGTCCCTCATTTATATCAGGCCCTCACCCACATTATGCCTTTGCAGTAGCTCTTCCTCTCTCAGGTGCACTCACCCCGCCCCCGATATTTGCATGGTTAACTTCCGTCCTCTCCCAGTGCTTACTCAAATGTCAGCTTCTCCAGATGGCCTCTCAGCACCCTGTGTATTACTGTCACCAACCCCCTTTCCCACCCCCAGCATTCTTCATTCCTTCTTAATCTGCTCTATTTTTCCATACCTAATTATCTTCTAATAATGGAATCTTTCATTTATTACATTTATTTTTCTCTCCCTGCTAGATTGTCAGCTGTAAGGATAAGGATTTTGGTCTGTTTTGTTCATTGATGAAGCCAGAGTGCTTTACACATAGTAGGCATTAAACAGATATTTATCTTAAATACAGTGCTGAATATTAATTTCATAAATCATTTTCCTATAATTGTAAGCTTTTAGAGCTGGAAGGGATTTTGTAGTATAAATAGTCCCTAGACTGTGGCCACATGGTGCTATTAATATGTAAATCTAAATTAATTAAAATTGAAATTTAAAATTCAGTTTCTCTGTCACGCTAGCAAAATTCTGAATGTGCATATGAATAGAGGCTACTGTGATTACCAGCACAGATAGAGAACTTTTCCATCATCACAGAAAGTTCTGTTGGACAGAGGTGCTGCTCCAGACCTGCCCAGGCAGGTAGATTCCCCAAGGTCATACAGGTCATTAGTCCAGAATCAGGGTTAAACCCAGGAGCCCAAAATGATTTATGGAAACCATAGAGCAGAGCTTTTCATTTGAATGCCCTAGGGATCTTGTTCAAAGTGCAGGTTCTGATTCAGTAGCTCTGAGATGGGACCCCAGTGTCTGCATTTCTAACAAGCTCCAGAGTGACACCAGTGCTGCTGATCTGAGGAGTCACACTTTGAGTAGCAAGACTGTGGAGCACTCTACAAATGTTAAGAAATAATTCCTGTTGATATTATTTTAAAGTGGGAAATTAATTCATTAAGTTTTCGCAAAGGTGTGCTTTTGTAATTAGAATAAGAATGTTTTTTAAATAAAACTTCTTGGTCTCTTAAGTGCTGGTATCATACACAGCTTCATACATTAAAACATATTACCTCTTCTCAAATGAAAATGTCATACATATTATTTTAGCAGGAGAGAACAAGAAACAGAGAGGCTAGAGAAATGTGCTTAAGAGAGGTTGCTTTGAGGTGTTTTACACTTCCAAAGGTGTGTAGTTGTAAGAGAATGGCTACTCTGTTGATTCCTAGAGCAAAATATTAGATTCTGAGAGTGACTTCTGGTTCAAGTAATGAAAGTTTAGAGTATGGGGAGGTGGGGTGCCCTTCTTATTGAAATTGCTTTTTTTTGCTCTTACTCAGAACTTGGCTTTGGTTTTGGAAGATATGAAATTATCCTTTGAATGATAAAATTACATTGGAGATTTTATTACAGATATTCATGTGGAATAATCAGTCAGTTTGGGATTATTCCTTATTGTAATGCAATTTTAAGGTAATTGGAAATTTAATAGATTTATCCTTAGTTAATAAAGCTGCTCAGCCATCCTCTACTTAAAATAATTTGGTTTTTTATTATTTTTTTTTTGGTGATATAGATATCAGAGAAAGATGTTGCAATGAAGCCTCGTAAATTCTCCATTTTAATAGAATATTTGTCCTTTTGATAGGTCAAGAAACCAGTATCATTGATCTGCCTACCCTAGGACTATGGGCAAGTTTAGAGAACTTCATAGAGTAATACACATTTTGTAACAATGAGCTTCAAAATGAAAAATGTACATGATATCCTAGGAACTCTTGCTCTGTACTGATAGGCCAGCTGTTCCTAAAGCTGACTTTAGGCCAGAAATGCCTGAGATGCCTATTAAAAATAGATGCCTGGACCATGTCCCAAGAAATTCTTATCCAGTAATTTCTGGGACAGGGCCTAGGAATCTGTATTTTTAACAAGTGTCCTGGGTTTTCTGAACAAATGAGTCATAATTAAATAGAGTGCTTAGAACCATAGATAATAAGCACTAATAAATGTTAGCTCTTTTCCTCCCCACCCCCTACTTCTTATTATTGCTATTGTTACCGTTAGCCCACCTACTGAGCATTTGATTAGGTCTTCTTTGATGCAGATGTTGAGGAAATATGAGAGAATAAAAGCATTCACTAATTGCATAAATATTCACTGGATGTTTTCTAGGTGCTACATGCACTGTTCAGATCCTGGGGCTGCAAAGGCCTTAAGTCAAGGAATTACAGCCTCTCCAGGCAGACATGCAAGTGCAATTACTTGATTGCAGTGCAGTTGGTGCAACATTAGGGGTGGGTGCAGGTGCTGGGCAGCACGCAGGAGGGAGAGGGAGCTTGTTTGTCCGAGGGCTTTGTAAGGGAAAGTGAGGCCTCAGGTGAAACCTGAGCTGAGCAGTAGTGAGCCAGGTAAAGAAGTTATGGAGTAAAAAGCTGCCTGGTCTGAGAGAAGCTCAGTAGGAAGCAGTCAGGGAGGCCGAGAGGTGGATGGGAACCAGCCACAGAGCTCACAGGAACCATGGCTAGGAGCTTGGACCTGTATCTTGAAGGCAGCGGGAAGTCATTGAAAGTCATTGAACAAAATAAATATTTTTGTATTTTAGGAAACATATCACTCTGACTGAACTGTGGAGAAAAGGTTGAAGACAGGGAGAGAGGGTCATGATGGGAGGAGGAGGAGGAATGCAAGGCTAGGAGAAGAAGAAAGGTAATACAAAGTGCTAGCCTAAAATACGTAAGGGATAAGTGTGTATGTTATGCATCTGCGTGTCTTATTATGGGAATTTCCAACATATAAAAATGGAAAGAATAGTGTACTCTCCATAGATCCATCATTCATCTATCACAACTAGCAACTCATAGCCAGTTTTGTTGTATTTCTGTCCTTCACCCTTTATTATTTTGAAGCAAATTCCTGACTTGATTTTATCTGCAAATATTTCAGTATGTGTCTCTATAAAATAAGGATTCTTCCTTTTTAACATAATCACACCTAAAAACGGTAACGATAATTCCTATCATCATATATTTAGTCAGTGTTCAAATTTCCAGTTGCCTCATAAATGCCATAATTCACAAAGCAATAAGTGAATTAACCAAGATCGCCCAGACTTCTGACTCCAGGTCTGAATCTTCTCTCCACCCCCAGCTGCATTTGCTGCTTCCAACTGGGAGAAATGGTTGGTGATTAGCATGACCTTACTCTCAGCAGGCTACAAAAGTTTCTTCAACCTACTTTTAAATGTGTGCTGAGAGGAATGTATACTGAGCCTCACATTGTTTTCTTCAATGCTACAGTAGGCAGTTGTAAGGTATTGTATTTCCAGTAATGCTTTCATCTTTTTAGGAAAAGAATTATGCTTGGAAAACTATACACCTGTTTCTTGACCCTGAGTTTTATAACTTTCTGAAGGACTGTTCACAGCCGCAGGGATCAGGAGCTCCCTGTTGGGAAGAGATACATAGTATAAGTATTTCTTGATGTGCCAGGAATGTTCAATATCATTTATAAATCCAGTCCATTGGTATTGTGTAAAAGCTGGATGTTAAGAACTTAAATATTATTTAAGGATACTGTATAGTTCCTTTAAGAAACAATCAAAGCAGAATTATTGTTAGATCTTGACTGTATTTGTAGCTCCTTAAACAGGGAGATGGCTGTGGTTTGTTAGTTACTGTTTTCTTTACCTTGAGTCATAATTTTTAAAATGGTAGTATACTTTTATTGTCCTTTTCTAATCCCTTTTACAAATTGTATTTTGTGAAATAGCATTCAAAGGAGTGCATATAACATATGTTAGAGTTTTAAAAATCAGTAGTAAGACGAATGCTCACATAACCACTATGCCTAAGAGCAAAACAGTAACTACCTTTGAAGGTTGCCGTGGTATCTGCCTAAAACACAGTCAGTGCTTCCTGCCTTGGAGCTAATCAATACCCTGATTTTACTGAATCATTTATTACTATAGTTTTACCACAATGTTTGCATCCCTTAACAGTATTGTTTGGTTTTGCCAGATTTGGCCTTTATGTAAATGAATGTGTGTTTTGTATATTCATTATGGCCTGCTTTTTCATTCAACGTTTACATTTCTGAGATTCATCCATAATGACGTGTGTGCCAGCAGTTTGTTTTCATTGGTATTTTGTAGTTTGTTGTATGAATATACTCCAGTTTACTTAGACATTGTGCTATTGACAAACATTTAGATTGTTTCTGTTTTGATTGATTGGTTGTTATTTTGCTATTCCGCATTTTACACAACACATATGTACAAAAATTTCTCCAGGGTTTTTACCTGGGAAAGGTATTGCTGATTCACAAGGATGTATATCTTAGCTTGGCTAGGTATTGCCAAATTGTTTTCGAGAGCGGTTCTGCCAATTTACACTCCCTCTAACAGGTGAAAGTTCTCTTTGCTCCTTATCCTCAACAGTACTTAGTAGTATCACACTTTTAAGTGTTTTGCCAATCTGGTGGGTATGAAAAGACATCTCCTGGTTTTATATATACATGGTTTTATCTGTTTCATTTATAATGAGGTTGAGCATCTTTTCTAGGTTTATGGTTCATGTATGTTTTCTGTGAAGTTTTTTTTTTTTTATCTTCAATCCATTTTCAGTTTGTCTTTTTCTTATTGATTCATCAGAGTGCTGTTTTTATGCTTAGAATACTTATCCTTTGCTAGTTACATGTGTTGCAAATCTCTTTTCCAAGTTTGTGATTTTCTTTTTCTATTCTTTTTTAGCATGGTCTCTACATGAAGAATTTTAATTCTCTTTAATCCATTGCAATCCGAGTTCTGCCCCCACCCTTCTACAGATCTTGCTCTTGTGAAGGCAAGATCTATAATCATGGGCAGATCCTGGTTCTTTGGAATCTGAAGCATATACAGTTGTGGCCGTGCTCTTCAAGACAAGGAATACTATATTATGAATATGAAATTAAAGGCAGAAGTAAATGATTAGAATGAGAAAAGAATCACAACAAATTACAAATTAAAAATGACTACTATAAACTTTACAAAATTTTAAAACATAATGTTTGCATTAACTGCCTTGTTACTTTTTATCTAATTTTTACTGCATATATTTGATTACCTTTTTGTGTGATGAAATTTTGTAATATAATTTTGACAAGAGGGAATAGAAAGATGATTGAGGTTTTCCTCTAGTAATTAATCATAATAGGATTCTATTATTGATAGTTGGGATGCATAAAACATGTACCTCCTCACAGACTCGTTGTTTGTGGTACTTCTACAAATTTGTGTGCTACAAACACAGAAATGCTTATAAATTCTATTTCGTGTCCTTTCTATCAAAAAAGGGAAAAGTCTAGTGTGTTTTTTAATTGTTAAACTGACAGGAGAGAACTCCTTTTTTTTTTGGCTAGGCATAGAAAGCAAAATCCTCCTGTTTAAAATGCTATGTGTCTGATGATTGGAAGGATTTTCTAGAGATGAGTTTCTGGCTCCACCATAATTTCCTCCACTGCTTGCATTTTTCCCACCCTGGGTTCTGTAGGACATGTTCATATTGTGATACAATCCTTCTACCATAATATCATAACTCTTAGAGAGTCAGTACAGATGGAGGTAAGATATTCCTGGAAATCATTCTTACCCTAGGGCTCTAGTAAGTACTTACGTATACTTGAAGGTGACTGTAAATCTCATAAACATATCCCCCAAACTCAGATTATATATATTCCCAACTCAGCTTCTCCTTAGATCCAAAAAATGTTTGCTTGTGACTGCAATGACACCTGACCCAGTGATGGTGGGGAAGTCCAAGTGGAAAATGACAGTGGGCTTAAGCAGGTGCAGTTAAAATATCTCATTTCTGTGAAAATATATGACTGGGAGCACACTTCTTAGTCCATGAAAGGAACCTGTGCATGTAACTTCAGTTTCCTTTTTCAGGGTGAATCCTCTGTCTTTCTGAATGCTGTTGCCTGTGTTTGCTTTCTCTATAACCTCATCACCTTAGCATTAGCCCTGTCTTTCTCGTGAAGGCTACTCTTGACCCTAACTTGTCAATTACTGTATTTCTCCATCAACTGTGCTCAGACTTTTATTTTTCCACCCTGTAAGTATCCATGTGACCTTGCTGAGCCCATTGCTTCAGCTGTCCTTATGTGCAGGTGATACAAAATGTTTATGTTTAGTCCTGATCTCTCCCAAACTCAAGTCCCTTTTTTGATGTCAATGGACATTTCTCTTCAGGTGCCTCCAATTAAGTATATCCAGAAGAAAATTTTTTATATTTCCTCCACAACATTCACTTCTTCATTCTCCTTTGTTCCTTCTCAGTTACTGTCATCTCCATCCTCCCATTCACTTAACTTTAAAACTTGTCCATCTCTAACTATCCCATCATTTTTCCTATATGTCATCTCCCCCCATCCATTCTCTCAATCAAGGGATTACCTTTACATGTCTCTCACGTTTGTATTTTTTTCTCAGCTCCCTTTTCCCCATTTCAGACTCTCTAATGGAGGTACAGACAAAATAGGAACATGGGGCAGAGAAGACTAATTTGACTATGGAAGGTGTTCTTAAATGTGATTGGATTTGGAAAGAATCCAGATCTAGATCTTTACTTTTCTTCAAATCCCTGAATTTAGAATTTCTCTACCATTTTTCCATACACATTACTTTAATATCAGTAATTATAGTAATTATTTGTGAACATCTCCTACAAGATAATAAACTTCTAGTAGGCAAGGATTCTGTATTCCCTTTTTGTTCAATAATGCCTTATATATAATAGGTCTGGGGGAAAAATGCATGCTGAATTGACCCCTTCTAAAGTACTTTTTGCTATCAAGTATGTGTACATCTGTTAATACCTTTATATATAGTCTAGAACCTGAAGTTGTTTTATAGCAATAGTATTGAATGTCAAACACAACTTCAAGTCTCAAGGTGGCTTAGACCCTCTGGTGACGGTACAAGAAAAACATACTGGGTATTCGGGTAAGGACCAGCAAGGCCTGCTGGCCCTTGTTAGCTCTGGTTCTAAGTCTCCTAGTCCGTCCTGAAAATGGTTGGTCTTGGGATAGTTCTTTTACACTTCCTCTTGTAGGAATGTCATTCTGTTTTTAGCCTGCTCGTGACCTTGATGGCTAACCACAGGTGCACGGGGATATTGGCGCTTAGAGCTGGCAGGGATTCACTGCTTCCTTGGTTGTCCAGAAGACCTCCTCTTCTCCACTTTCACTGGATGCTTCCTGCCTTGTGAATACCTTCAAGTATATCTCTGCTCACATCTCTCCTGCCTCTTTGAGAAAAACAGCCAATAAAAATGGTCTGTATTTACCTTTTAATTTTTTTTAAAGTTTAAAATTGTAGTTCAGATATTATAGAAAAAGCAGTACAGTTTAATTTCATGGACTGAAGTTTTGGCACAACCTAAAGTATAACTGCAGGTGAGCCAGAAATCGAATGGTGCCGTATTTTCCTAGTCTTGAAAATGGGGTGAGCTTTACAGCGCTGTTCTCAGTATCGGATGGAATGATGGAGACTGCTTTGAAAAGCATGGAGGAGGATTTATTAAAAATTGAGAAATGTAGAAATCAACAGACTTCCTTTAAAGGAAACAATTGTCATGAACTCCTTAGTATTGACTTAATACAGGGGATCTCATGGGGTCTGTGAGCTTGAATTGAAAAAAAGAAACCTATCGTTATTTTCTCTGACCTCTAACTGAAATCTAGCATTTCCTCCACTTGTGAATGTATGCAAGTACAGTAGTATTCATTTTATATCACAGTTGTTGCATATCTCAAAATCGCTTACACTCATTCATACTTTGAAATTATGGTAGTTGTTAGACCTGATGCTAGTTGAGTGTCATAAAACTATCTGCCACTACATTCTGAGAAGGGGTCCATGGTTTTCATCTGACTGGCAAAGGGGTCCATGGAACAAAAAATATTAAGAATCCCTGACTTAACACTATAATATACACAAAAATCCAGGTATGTACTTTTCATGTACTATTATGCTTATACCTTTTACACAGTTACACAGCTATGCATCAAATTTATAAGACAGATATAGACACATTCACATGACCAATAACTTGTGTATATATTAATAAGGTCACTTAGGTCAGTTTAGTGTAGTGAGGACCTTTTTTTTTTTTTTTTTTTTTTTTTTTTTTGCTGACATGAAGTCACTGTAGATGAGTATGTTACTGATTGCTCTGTAATTGGTCATTTGATGCCTCTATTCTCTCAAGCCTTTTCTCCATCCATCTACTAAGAAATCTTGGTTTATGCAGTAAAGTCTCATCATTTAATACTTACTTTCTGCATTTATATCTCTGTTCCTTTCCCTTTAGTCCTTGACAATTAGTAGTACAAAATCTTGCCACATTGTATCATTATCTTGATCTTAAACCAGTATTTTAATTTTATTTAAGAATATGGAAATTCAAGAGGTATTTTATTTAAATAGTGTTGGATATTAATATTCACTTGAAAAGAAGTTTTCTCTTTTAAACTGATTTTTTAAAAATTTCTGCAAGTACACTAGTGGTTCCTATATATTGGATCCCACTTTGAGAAACGCTGACTCAAGGTGGTATAAATGCAACTGTGGGAGGAGGTATCATAGATGTCAGACAGCAGTTATAATTTGTTCACTCTCATTTTTATATGATTTTAAATGGTGTAAAGAAAACTTATTTTTTAGAAGCACAACTATTTTATCCTTCAAAATTATTTTTCATAATGTACTAAGAAAATTTTGTCTTTATGATAATCAGGTATTCTAGGAAATCATGGTGCCCTTCAGATTTGTATGCATTTAAGAGAAATGGACACTCCAGAAAATATTTTATCTAAAGATACTGACTGAAAGGTGGGAGTATCTGCATGCCTTCATGTTCTAAAGGAAATGGAAATAATTCAATGAATGAATACTTTTGAAGGAAGTTTTCCATATTCCAACTTATTCATGATTTGTAGCCCAGCAGTATGCTTCATTAGTAGAAAAGGATAGCCCTGAATGGATAAAGATTTTTTAAAATAGAATAAGCATAAATTCTTAGGTTCAAAGAATAGCATACATCTCAAACATTTTTTTGTTTTGACTTTTACTTTTAACATAATAATGTGTTTCAAAAATAGTAAGTATCATGTTTGAGTAATATCTTTCAATTGCACATAATTAAAATGTTCTAAAATGGCCTTGGAAAATAGTGTCTCAAATTTCCATTCATCAACTCAAAGATTACCTTTCATTTATTGATTTGGCATTTTGAAGAATATTAATTTTTAAATTGTCCTTTGATGTCCTTATTGCTTAATATTCACCTGTTGCTGATTCATGAGATTTTTCTCATAGGGTAAATAAAAGAAGGGGAGAAGTATTCTGAGGATTGACGTTTTATTAGGGAATCCTGAATTGGTAATTTAGGTGAAGTTCTTTGTAGATTTCCTGGTATACCTAATATGTTTTTTCTTGTATCTGTCTTTCTGTGTGTTTATTCTCTTTCCACACTCCATCCCTGTTACCATTTCTGTTTAGGGTCATACCATTTATGCCGTTGAGGTCAGTGGTAAATGGAGTCTTGCTTTTAGGTTTGTTAGATTTAGGTTGAGCTCTATGGAAGGAAGGATCTAGGGAAGAGGGGCCACAGGGAATCCCATGTGAATGCTGCGACTTCAGTATCTTGTAATGTGACAGGGGAGGATGTAATAATATGGTTTGTCAACTGGTAATTAAAACAGGACATCTCAGGGATAATTGAGTAAATTTCTTCCTGATGATTCTCACATGTGCATCTTTCAGTGTTAAAAAATAAAGTTAAAATTTAACTCAATTGTTAAAATTAAGGGCATTTGTTTATTAATCCAGCATGCATGCATTTGTCTTGGTTTTCCCCTTGATGTTTACAGTTTTGAATGAAGTATAGGATTTCCCCCTTTTGTGATATGAATATATTGTAATGGAATCCCCCCATGCATCCTGGCAAGCATTTTGGATTATTTGTGCTGAAAGAGGGAAACAAAATGATTATTTTTTAATGCTGACTGGTGTGATTCAAAGCAAGGATAAGTGAAAAAATGCACAGCAGCTGAAGAACAAATGTTACTGCCATCCATTATCCTTGACAGATGAGGGAGTGCCCTGAAGCAGACCTCTGGAGTTACTGTGTTTCCAACTAGGCAGGGTGCACCAAAATAACTTTTGCAGATACCTTTTAAGTGCTGTATTCTCAGCATGAAGTAAGATCTTTAATGACAGAAATTCATATAAAGTCCAAATGCCTATTGGGTAGTCGACATTTAGTTATTTTGCTATTGTTAGAGAATAAAATGCCAAAACCAGTAAAAAAAAAAAACCCAAAATGGCCTACTTTGATCATCCCAACTGGGACATCTTTGACTAGTTCACTGTAAATGACGAGTCTTTCTGTCTGGTCTGTTGCTATTGAGTATGAGGAAGCTTGTTTGGCTGCTGAGGAATTTAGCTGTCACTTTCCAGGCATGGGACCAGATGTGCTCATTCGTGGATTACGTAAACTATGACCTCAGGCTTTCTAATTCTCATCATCATAGGCTTCATGGTCTCTAACTGGCCCAAGTCTCTTTGAATCATTGTCCCACTTTTGCTTCCATCTCAGTATCTAAATGTCTCTTGGCCACTGCTCGTCTCCCCAGGGGACTTACTGGAATTGCTTGTTTCTCCGTGCTTTGTTTTAGTTTCGTTTCCGCTTCTCTTTCCAATCTGGACACCTTCCTTGACTTTCATCCCAGCAGATTATTTCTTTTGGCCTTATTATCAGCTTCTACCACTGCCACCCTGTTTTCCTCTATTTGCTTTTCACTATCTGCATAGTGCTGGCCCTGCAGCTTCCTGTTTGAAATCTTGCCGAGCCCTCCCTCCTCCTCTCTGCTTTCTGCCAGCGTCCACAATATGCTTGCTCTGAGTATTTATGCAGATATCCCTTCTTATGGTGGCATTTTCCCCATTGCACCATTTTTTAACTAAGTGTTTGATGTGTACTGTGGAGCCTATTTGGTTCTCTCATATAGGAGAGAGTCTTGCCAACCTTATTAGTCAGACTCTATTAGCGACTGCCTGTATGTGGTAATAGTTCCACAGTCTCAAGCAGACAGATAGAGCAGTATGGAGTGTGGAAACTTTGTTGTAGGATGAGGAAAAATTGACCAAATTTGGTCGTGTATTAGGAGGATTGATTATTAATAGTGGTGGCCAAAGATTGAATGGCCTACTTATGAAGTAATGAGTTCCCTGTCATTCAACATATTTATAAACTCATGTTCAGACATTTAAAGGTGGCTTAAAAATCAGATGTGCGGGTGTAGTAGATGAGAGTTCAGTTCTCTTTCAGTGCTGAGATCCTATGATTTTATGATTAGCAATGGCATTTAGTCTAGTGGGCATTGATTGGAATGAAACTGAATCCTCATACATCCATCTTTTCCTATTTCATCTTCTCTATTTGTATTTTTCTCTGTTTGTCCCTAACGTTTCCCTTTGGGCACTTAAAATACATGGATTTATACTTTTAACTCAATCTAAAACACATTGATATACATAATAATTTTATTTGCATTCAGGTCCATAAGAAGCAGAACTGAGAGTCTGCATGTTTCTATAATAACTGATAAGAGAAGAAAGTAAGCATATCCTGGTGCAAAACAGCACCGCCCTGACGTCAGACTGATATGGATTAAAATTCCAGCACTGTTGCACTTAGTAGTTTGCGACCTTGGAAATGTTATTCTAAGCCTCAGAATCCTCATATTATAATGGGAATACAGTAAGGAGAACCTCGTAATACTCAACAAATGTTAGACAACAACATTGTAGTTGTCAGCAACAGTATCACCATAGAAAAGTAGTCGTAACAAAGGAAAAGCCAAACGTTTACTGAGTGCCTGTTTGTATCTATTCATGTTATTTCACTTAAGATCCTTTAATCTTCAGAAACCTCCTTGTGAAAACAAAATCACGTTGTGAGGTGAGTAGATTTTGAAGAAGAAATTGAGATTCAGAGAAGTCAAGAAAGGCCTGAGCTGGGAGCTCAGAGCTAATTGATCCCAACAGTTATGTCTAGTCTCGTTGCCCAGCAGCCAAATGACATTGAGCTCCGCAAACCTTTGCCCCTAAAATGTGTTTTTAAGTTACATTTTTTATTCTGATCTTTTTTTTTTTAATGGTGAGTTAAAGTATTGTTCTTTAAAATTTAGCGATCAAATACGGTTACATTTCTCGGGGTAGTTCTGAAAAAAAAAGT
Organism: Cabassous unicinctus; assembly: GCA_029593785.1. Taxonomy (NCBI): domain Eukaryota; kingdom Metazoa; phylum Chordata; class Mammalia; order Cingulata; family Chlamyphoridae; genus Cabassous; species Cabassous unicinctus. The sequence goes on along the minus strand of JAQZBX010047080.1, from coordinate 3,399 downwards.
CTAGTAGGAATATTCTAGATAAATGTATAATTGATCCAAAACCAATGATTAAAAGAAACAAGGCACACTCGATGGCATTCTTTTGCTTTTGAGTTATATTTATTTCCTTTTTGATATCATTTGGTGGCAACACCACCAATGAAATTTTTATATTTAAGATGCTTAAAATGACACAGGAACAAAGACCCACTCCACAGCAGTTGGACTTAGGGACCACATCCAGTCATAACTGTGTTACTGAGGCAGAGCTCTGTTGTGGACACAGTGTAGGCAGGCAGATGGTGCGGGAGCAGAGTCATGGGGCAGCAGCTTCCTCTCTCCTGCATCCTAGCCCTCTGACTCTGTTAAGTGCCCTTACCTCGGCCCTTTCCCTCCTACTGCCCTGTCTGCTTCCAGCCCAGCTAGTTTTCCTGTGATTGATGAATCATGTGGCAAGAGGGGGTAGGGGTGGAAGTTGAGAGAAGATAAGCAGAGCAGTGAAGGTCCTGGCCCTAAGTGGAATACATATCCAGTCAGTTCAGGGTAACTAGAATGATTTTCTCGCCTGGCCTGTAAATTGTTGCCAAAGGCATGTACCAAGTTGTGATATCAACATTGGAAAAAGAACAGGCTCTCATTGAATTTCTGTGAGGATCTGAATGGCTCTTTTTTTAATAATTGTGTCAACATATATGCAACATAGCAGTTCCCATTTTAACCACCTTCTGCAGTAAGTTCAGTTGCATTAATTACATTCAAAATGTTGTGCTACCATCACCACTATCCATTACCAAAACTTTTTTATCATCCCAAACAGAAACTCTGTACCTATTAAGCAATATCCCTCCATCCTAAGCCCCTAGTAACTTCTAATCTACTTGCTGTCTCTATGAATTTACTTATGCTAGATATTTAATATAAGTGAAATCATACCTCACTATACTTTTGTGTCTGGCTTTTTCACTCAGCATAATGTTTTCAAGGTTCATCCATGTTGTAGCATGTCAGATCTTCATTCATTTTATGGCTGAATAATCCTCTGTATGTATATACCGCATTTTGTTTGTCCATTCATTTGTAGATGGACATTTGTGTTGCTTCTACCTTTTGACTCTTGTAAATAACAAGCTGCTATGAACTTTGCTGTACAAATATCTGAGTGCCTGCTTTCAATTCCTTTGGGTGTATTGCTAGGAGCAGGATTGTCAGCTTATGTGGGGCTGGATCTCTTTTGATGGTTCTGTTGTGTTTATTGCAAGCTTTTTGCAGAAAAGGAGGAGAGGTAACGATATACATACATAAATATGTAAACAGAGGATAAAGACCAAAACTCATGTGTCTTAGTTTGCCAGAGCTGCTATGACAAATTCCACAAAATGAATTGGCACAAACAACAAGTATTTATTGGCTGACAGTTTTAGAAGCCAGAAGTCCCCAGTCAAGGAGTCGGCAAGGCATTGCGTTCTCGAGGAGTGTGTAGCGTTCCGGTGATGGCTGGCTGCAGTCCTTGGGCTTCCTTGACTTGCCTCTCTGCCTCTGCCTCTGCCTCTGCCTCGTGGTTGTATTCTTGGTCTCCTCCTGTGACTTTCTCTAACTTCTGTTTTCTCTGTTTTCTGGCTTATTCTGGTGTCTGGTTTCTACTGAATGACTGCATCCAAATGTTTTCTTTTTAAGGCCTCCAGTAATATGGATTAATATCTACCCTGGTTCAATTTGGCCACACCTTAGCTAATAATATCTTCAAAAGGTCTTATTGACAAAAGTGCTCACACCCACAGGAACTTGGATTAAGATTAAAAACATGTCTTTTGTTGGGGTACATGATTCAAGCCACCACATCATGTGGAAACGTTAATTCTGATTTGTTTCTTAGAAAGTTAGTCTCACTACTTTAGAGTCACTTAAAGTATTCAGGATTTTTTTCAATAGTTGACAAAAGAAAAAAAGATAAACCAGGCATTTTCTAAAGGCCTGTATGTGGAATTTATAGTTGCAATGGAAAGAACTGATTTTGTGAATTCAGTCTTGCTTCCTCGTGTTACTGAGGCCAAGTGTTTGAAGCTTCTTGACATTGAAATATCAGCATTTTGAGACATCAAAGGATAAAAAAATTCCATGCATAATTGTTGACTCTGCAATTTAAAGACAGATATGTCTGGCATAACATAAGGGTACAAGTTGAAACTACTTAATGATGATGAGAAAGCAGAAAGAATTTCTTTTTTTTTTTTTTTTCAGGCAACAGAATGATAAATCCTATCTCTGCAGGAAAATCTTTACTGATAAAAGCAGATTTCTGGATTGAGTTTTTAGTCACCAAGTGGTCATCATCTAAGCATCCTATAATAGCTCTTTAAATATACCTTTGAAAAAATATCTTGAAGGAATTTTTTCCTATATCCAGACCTTTGTAATCCTGAAGAAACATTCAATCTTTATGTTACAGTAATCTCAAGGCATAGGAAATTTTAAGATATAATGGTAGAAGCTTGTAGACAATGTTATGTTTAAATGTGAACATATGTGTTTATTTTACTCTATTATTCTCTTTAATTAAACTAAATACATTAGAAAGCTTTCAACTATAGAGTTTTAATTAAATATGGTTTTCTATAGAACATAAGGCATTAGAGTTATTACTAGCAATTATGGGAAATTATTATTTATATGGGAAATTAATTTAATTTGGTTAGTAAATATATGTTTGTGCTTAAACAGTGCTGGAATGGTTTTATAAATGGGTAAGGGGTATTTATATATTGTGATTTATACCAGGTTTTCTAGGAATATTATCTAAAGTTTAGGTAAAGGTTATTTATATTGAGCCCTCTATAAATGTTGTATACCATATGTATTAGCCTACCAAAGGGCTGCCAATGTAAAGTCCCTGAAAATGTGTTGACTTTTATAAAGGGGTAAAAGTTTACAGTTCCAAGGCCATGAATAGTCCAGCTCAAGGCACCATAAGAGGTACTTTCTCACCAAAGTCAGCTGCCACGTGTTGAAGCAAGATGGTAGACATCTCTACTTGGTCTCTCCATTCCCTCTGGGCTTTCTGTGACTCAGCTGCTCCGCTTTCTTCCAGATTTCAGCTGCAAGCTGGCATAGGGCTTGTCTCTTAGAGCTTCCTATATCAGTTTCTGTTTCCTATGTCAGTCTCGGCTGTTCCACTCTCTTCCCAATTTCAGCTGAAAGCTTTCAGGCAAATGGCTCATCTCTCCCTGGGGCCTCAGCTGTTTGAGCCTTCTTCTTTCTGTCACATGGCAGGATAAAAAATGACAGAGCTCTCTTTTCTTGTGTCTGTCTCAGTAAGTGTCTGTTTATATCAGAACCAGCAAGAGGGTAGGGACTCACCCTGAGTCACGCCCACTGATGTAGTTGGATCAAAAGCCCAATGCAGTCTTATCAAATAATCTTTTT
>JAQZBX010047079.1:0-20578 GCA_029593785.1 Cabassous unicinctus | reverse complement strand
GAGGGGCATACTTCAAATTAAATAGGCTGTTCAAAGATTTCACAGTTAATTTTATAGCTTCTTTTTATTATATATTTTCCATATTCAAAATTATTTCCTTGTATAATATTTTTTCTTTCTTCTAATTTACCCAGGTACATATGTTCATCTATTTTGCTCATAACAAGCCTGGTTAAATTGTGAGATGTTACTGTGAAAAAAAAGGAAAAAAGGAAAGGGAAGGAAAGGTGAATTATGAACCTCCTGATAAACAGGAAGTAGGAGAGGAAATGTTATGAACAAGGTGAATAGGAATGAAGATGTAGTATAAAATTTCATTATTAAAGAAAGAGATGTGAGATGATGAAATTCAAAGTCACATTAAATCAATGCAGCATTAATACACATCCATTAACATGATTTAGGAATCAAAAAACATTATTTTATCAGCTCCAATAAATAATGGGAATCCAAGGACAAATCACACATCTTTGCTGTATGAAAATAATCACCCTTTATTACTCACATTAATAATTAGTAATAATGAAAATACTAGAATTAAATGTGAAATTCAGAAATTTAAAATTAACAATGAAAGAAAATAAAGATATAAGGAAAATAAATAAAAATAAACAGTAAGGTTTATACAAAAGCTAATTACTAAAGAGAAATTCTGCAATCCTAATACTGTCAAAACTGTGAGATTAAAACATAAGAATATAAGGTTAAAATATGCTTAATTATATAACACTGTAATATTGCATAATTATGTTATATTAAGGAAGAATGATACCCTGTGCTATTATATAATAGCATACTTGAAAATTCATAGAATAAATATGAATTAGCAAATGTTCCTGAAGCAGCAAAAAAAATATTTTACTTTAAATATGAAAAACAATAAAAATTACAAAGTTCTAAAAGCAGTGCTTTCAAAATATTCCTAGCATTTGTGAATGTCCTGTTTAAGCATTAAATATATAAAAATTCATTTACAGTATACATTCATGAAAATATTTGCACACCATAATTAATGGAAAATATTATGGTTATTAATATCCAAACTATCTTAACATTTGTGCATGAATCCTCTATAATTTCCTACTACATGAATAAATGCAAAAAACAAAAACAAGCAGAAGGAAGAAAATAATAGATCAGTACAAGATAAGGAACACAAAAGTAGTGACTATAAGGACAATTTATGATCTAATGCATCATATTATCCTTTAAATAAGTAAAATAAAGCTAATTATGAGGATCTTCATTTGGCAAAGAATCTTCATGTCAAAATAGAAAAACTATACTTTTTACATTGCTGTAAATATAACTATTCACAAGCCCTAAAGAATATGTGTATTAAATGAAAATGAAAATTGTACTCAAAGTTGAAACAGTAGCATCATTCATATTAACGATAAAATAATGTCACCTACCCTCAACACTATTTGTTAATTGTTCCAGAGACTTTTAGGAGATCACAAAACATAAAATGTGTAATTATTTTCCATAAATATTCAAAAAGAGAACATAAATATTCTATTTTTTATTATATAAATGTTTCCAAATATGTTTAAAATGATTAGTAATTCTTATTTAAATTGTGGTAGAATTCACTAGTAAAGCCATCTGAATTTTAATCTTTCTTGTTACATCTAATTCACCTGTTTTACTTATTATACCTCTATTCAGACTGTATTTCTATTTCATTGAATTTATCTAATTTGCAGTCACAGTTTTTCATAGCTTTCTGTTATAGCTCTTCGTATTTCTGTAGGCGCTTTCGTTCCTGCCTTTACTATTTTGACTTTTCTCCCTTCTGTTCCTGGTTATTTTAACAGGTTTTGATGATTTTCTATTTTATACTACCCTCTATTTTATTTAATTATGTTCTGATCTATTATTTTTACCCTTCTGCTTGCTTTAGGTTTAGTTCACTCATTTTCCTGTGTGTTAATGTGGAAGGTTATTTTACAGATGGAATCTTTCTTTCTTTTGGTGTATATTTCCTTCTAAGCACTGCTTTAGCTGTATCCCATGAGTTTGAGTACAATGAGTCTTCATTTTCATTCATCTCAAGTTATTTCATAATTTCCCTCTTGATTTCTTCTTAAGCCAATTGGTCATTTGGAAGTATATTGTTTAATTTCCACACATGCGAACATTCCCCCAATTTCTTTCTGTTATTTATTTCTAATTCAATTCTATTGTGATTGGGGAACATACTTTCTATGATTTCAATCCTTCTAAGTTTATTGAGACTTTTTTATTGTTACTTCTGGAGAATATTCCATGTGTGCTTGAGAGGAGTGTGTATTCTTCTGTTGGTGGGTGAAGTGTCCAGTTGATGACTGTAAGGGATTATTCATTTATAGTGTTGTTCATGTCTTCTATATTCTTATACATCTTCTGCCTAATTGTTCTATTATTAATGAAACTCTGGTATTACCATCTCCAACTATTATTGTTGAATTGTCAATTTCTCCCTTTAATTCTGACAGTTTCTGTTCATGTAATTTTGGACTCTGTTGTTGAGTGAATAAATATTTATAATTACTACATATTTCTCATAATTTTCCTTTTATCATTATGCAATATCACTTTTTATCACTGGTAACAATTTGTTTTAATGTCTATTTATCTGATTTTAGTATACCCACTTCAGGTTTCTAATTGCTGCAATTTATATGATATATCTTTTACCAATTTCAGTTTCAAGATATTTGCATGTCCTCTATAGATATCACATACTCTGAACTTTTTCTTTCAGTCCAACAATCTTTTGTCGAATTGTTTAATTCATTCTCATTTACTTTTATTATCGATATAGTTGGATACAGTTCTGCCATTTTACTTTTTCTACATGCCTCATGTCTGTTTTATTCTGCTATTACTCTTTTATAATTTTCTTTTGTGTTAATGTTTTTGGTTTAACATTTGAATTCCTTAAATACTTTTTTTCACTAATTTTTTGTTATTTTTTCAGCAGTTCCTCTCAGGTGTACCATATATATTTGGACATATAAGAACGTACTTCAGAGTCATACTAACTTAACTTCAGAGAATTATAGAAACACTAATCCTGTATAGCTCTGTTCTCTCTTCCCCCCTTTTGAGCTATTATTATTATGCATATTACATCTATATGGTTTAAAAGCCATAAATACACTGTTATAATTACTTTATATGATTTCATGTCTTTCCAAAAAACAAGAAGTGTAAGAGAAAGCAAGTATATATTTATAGTTTTATATATTAACCTTATTTGTTATTTTATTTATTTTCATTTGTTTATGTGAATTCAAATCAACCTCTGGTGTAATTTCCTTATTCCAATACAGCTTTGCTCCTAGAAATTTCACAGTGCTCTTATTATCAAAAATATTACATTTCCCCATGGTAAAAGTCAAATACATGAATCTGTTAAGAGAAAGGAGAAGAATTTTCATTGTTATGGTTTTAAAATTATATAATTACAGGTTTTCTTTGTTTTATTTTGTTGTTGTTGTTGTTTTTATATGGATTAAAATCAATACCTTGGAACCTTGAAAGGAGGGTCTGATAGCAATGAATTTTCTGAAATTTTTTTTAATCTGGGAATATTTGGCAATATGTGAGAATGTTCCTGTTCCTCCATATTGTCTCCAGCATTTGATATTGCCAGCCTTCATGATTTTTGTTATTCTAATACATATGTATTCCATGTGGTTTTAATGTTAATTTTCCTAATGGACAATGATGTTGAACATCTCTTCTTATGTTTATTTGACATTGGTATCTCATCTTTGGGAAGGTTTGTGTTCAGATATTTATTCATTTTTAAATTTGTTTACTTATTTTTGAGTTTTAAGAGTTTTTTATTTTTTTCATATATTATATATTACATCTACTGTGCATAATTTGGCATATTGAACTAAAAGCTCCTAAATTACTGTTTCTACAAATAATTTCCCTTTTATTTAAAGTGGGAATCTAAAAGCAAGCTGTTCTTTTAAAATTATGAGTTGTGATTTCTATACAATTTTCTTCCACCACAGACACTCTAAACTCCCAAATCTACATTTCTCTAGCATGTGTTAGATTGTACAGGCCATGTTCAAGAAAGGAAATTATAACTGGAAATAATGCTCTGCTTATGCTATGAGGAAGATGATATTAGTAATAATTCACTGTAGATGAATTTGAAGACAAGCAGAAACAATATTGGAAGAGTTATTTCAATTTTCTAGAGTTATGCCTATGAAGTTTAGATATGCATATACTTGTTTTGTCAAGGAAAGACCAAGGTAATATATCTGATGCTCTAAAGGTCATTTCTAAGCTTTCTTAGTGCTTCATAAAACAACTTAATTTTAAAAGTCACAAAAAATATAAAACTTTTCAATTCCCAGAATTCATTACCCCATTTAAAATTAATTTCTTAATGTCACTTATGCAAACATAAATATTTGATACTGGGTAAAATGTAAACAAACAAATGGAACAAAATGTGAGTAAATTTAGTGGGTGGCATCATGTGAAATATTGCATTAAATTATTAATTCTAGTTTAATATCAATGAAAACAAAAACAGCAATAGCCTTCCACAAAGATGAAGGGTTAGAGAGGCAGAGGGATCACTTCTCTTCCTTCCAAAACACCTAGATGACAGCAGAGACTGTCTGGAGAGCTGCTCAGGGGCTCATGACACTAGAGGTATGTGAGACACCTCCCAGAAGAGAAAGGTGCAAAGAAAGTAGTCTCAGCTAGCTGGAAAAATCACATGAGTGAAGCTGCAGCATCAGTAGCTGCTTCTCAACCCCCACCATCAGTGCAAACAGAAATCTGCAGGCTGCAGCACCTGAGGACTGTGGTGGCTCTAGAGTGAGTGGGGTACAGGGGTCCTCATTCCAAAAAAAGAGAATAGGGAGTACATAGTCTGTAGCAAATTCAGACTTTGGCTAGCACACTTGATCTGCTACATTGGAAGGGTCACACGCTTCCAGGTCAGCTGGGACTACAACATTGTTTACACTGAGACCTGGCAGGGAGCTAAAGAAAAATTGCTTTCTCAAGCACCCTCCCCAGGGTCCTCAGGTAGTTGCTGTGGAGGCAGAGGGAGGGAGGCATGGCTGGTTAATGGAGATAACAGCTTCTGAGAAAGTTTGTTCATGAGTCTTGGCCAACTATGAGGACATGGCTTTTGCACTACCCACTGTGGAGTTACACTGACTGCATTCCTCGCCCCCTCCTCACCCCCCAACATGTGGTGTCTGAGGTAAGAGGTCTGCCAAAAGCACCACCTGCTAGCAGAGCAAAAAAGTGCATGAATAGGGAAAAATAAAAATAAATAAATAAATAAAAGAGACAATCAGACTCTTATATTTCCCCCTCTCCAAGAACTGTGGAGACTGGCCTGCACCCATTACTGGGTTCTTATCTCTGATTTGAGCAGTTAAACAGGGGAAAACTTAAATATCTAGAACAAGTTGAACTAAAAGTCAAAGAACAGTGTTAGCACATAGCTACTTAATAGTGAATCCTTAGGTAAGAGAGAAAAACTGAATATGAGAGTAAACTCAGCATCAGAATCAAATATTAAGTAAGCAAAAACTTACTAACCATACTAATAAAAAGAAAGATATGACTCAGACAAAGACACAGGACTTGAAATAGTCAATGAACTTGATACAAATCTCTTAAATCAAGCCATGGACTTGAAGGACAACATGCTTAAAGAAATAAAAGGCATTAAGAAGACCCTGGATAAACAGAAAAAATTTAAATCTTGTATTGAAAAATTGAAGCATATATGAGAATAAAATATACAATAAATGAGATTTAAAATATAATGGAGGCACACAACAGTAGATTTGAAATCATAGAAGAAAGAATCAGTTACATAGAGGACATAACAACTGAAATTGAAAAAAGAAAAGGTCAGAAAGTGAAAGGAATTGAAAAAAATTAACAGGGGCTTACAGAGTTGAATGATAGCATGAAGTACAACAACATACATATTATGGGAGTTGCAGAATGAGAAGAGAATAGAAAAAGAGCAAAAAGAGTATTTGAGGCAAAATGGCTAAAAATTTATCAATTTTCATAAAAGAAATGGATGTATATATATTTGAAATTGTTGTATATAGATATGTCCTAGAAGTACAATGTATTCCAATTGCAATAAATATAAATAGACCTAACCCAAGATAGTTAAAATTCAGTATGTCAAATGTAAAATATAAAGAGAAATTTTTGAAACAGCAAGTGAGAAGTGAAACATCACATACAAAGGATGTCCAATGAGACTTACTGTAGATTTCTATTCAGAAACCATGGAGGTGAGAAGACAGTGGTACTGAAAGAAAAAATTGCCAGCCAAGAATTCTTTATTTGGTAAAACTGTCCTTCAAATGTGATGATGAGTTAAAATATTCACAGATAAACAAAAACTAATAGAGTTCATAAAGAAGAATCTGACTCTGCAGGAAGCACTATAGGGAGTTCTGCAGACAGAAAAGAAAAGAGAGTGATGGTTGGAGGAGAGTGTAGAAGTAAAGAATATAATAAAGGATGACCAAAAGGGTAAAATGATGGGCAAAATAAAGTATGATATATGAAAGTCAAAGGATAAAATTTTGAAGTGAATAATGCATTTACAGTAATAACATTGAATTTCATGGATTAAGCACCCCGATGAAAAGACACAGGCTGTCAGAATGGATAAGAAAACATGATGATCCATATGCTGTCTGCGGGAGACTCACCTTAGACACAAGGTAGCAAAAATATTGAAAGAGAAAGGGTAGAAAAAGCTATTTCATGCAAATAGTAACCAAATGAGAGTTACTATAATAGTGTCAGAAAAATGGATTTTAAATGCAAAAAAGTTATGAGCTGCAGAAGTACATTATATAGTAATAAAAGGGACAAATACACCAGAAACAAAAAGTCATAAATATCTATACACCTAACCAGGATGCTCCAAAATGCTTGAGGCAAACTCTGGCAAAACATCAAGGAGAAATAGATGTCTCTACATAAATAGTTGGAGACTTCAACACACTACTCTCATCAATAGATAGAAGAACTAGCCAGAAGGTGAAAAAAAAAGAAACAGAGAAATTGAACAATATGATGAATAAACTGGACCTGACAGACATATACAGATTATAGTACCCTAAATCAGCAGGTTATACATTCTCAAGTGCTCATGGATTTTTCTCCAGGATTGGCCACATATTGGAACATAACACAGATATCAATACATTTACAAAGATCAAAATTATACAAAGCACCTTTTCTGATCAAATTGGAATGAAGCTGGAAATAATAATAGGTGAGAAAAGGGAAATTTTGCAAAGATATGCAGGCTAAACAAAACACCCTTAAACAATCAGCTGGACAAAGAAAAAAAATGCAAGAGAAATTAGTAGATATCTTGAGACGAATGAAAATGAGAACACAACTTACCAAAACTTATGGATACAGCAATGACAATGCTGAGAGGGAAATTTATAGCCCTAAATGCCTACTTTAAAAAAGAATAAAGAACTAAAATCAAAGACTTAACTGCACATCTGCTGTAACTAGAAAAAGAAGAGCAAACTAATCCCAAAGCAAGCAGAAAGAAAGAAATAGCAAACATAGGAGCAGAAATAAATGTAATTGAGAAAAAATAATAGAGAAAAATTTAAAAACCAAAAAGATCAATAAATGCGAAAGACCCTTAGCAAGACAAACAAAGAAAAAGGAGAGAAGATGCAAGTAAATAAAATGAAGAATGAAAGGAGGGAAATTATGACTGACCCTACAGAAACAAAAAATTCATAAAAGGATATTATGAGAAACTGTATGCGAAGAAATGAGACAACCTGGATGACATGTACAAGTCACTAGAAATGCACAAACAACCTACATTGACTCTACAAGAAATACAGGACTTCAACAAAACCAATCACAATAAAAAGATTGAATCATGCATCAAAAATCTTCCAACATAGATAAATCCAGGACTGGATGGCATCACAGTTGACTTCTACGAAACATTTTAAGAATAGTAAATGCCAATCCTGTTTATACTCTTCCAACAAATTGAAAAGGAGGGAAAATTACTCAACACATTTTATGATGACAACATCACCCTATTACCAAAGCCAGATAAAGATACTACAAGAAAAAAAAAATACACACCAATCACTATAATGAACATAGATGAAAAAATTCTCAACACAATACTTGCAAATCAAACCCAACAGCATATTAAAAGAATTTTACACCATGATCAATGGTTTTTATTCCTGGTGTGCAAGGGTGGTTAAACATAAGAAAATCAATTAATGTAATACACCACATTATCCAATTTAAGAAGAATACACATGATCATCTTGTGTTGAAAGGACGTTTGACAAAATGCAGCAGTCTTTATTGATAAAAGCACTTCAAAAAATAGGTATAGAAAGAAAGTTCCTCAACATAATGAAGGACATATATGAAAATCTCACAGCCAACATTCTATTCAATTGAGAGAGATTGAAAGCTTCTGGAACAAGACAAGGATACCAAAAGTCACCACTGTTATTCAACATTGTGCTAGAAGTTCTAGCTGAGCAATTAGGCAAGAAAAAGAAATAAAATGCATCCAAATTGGAAAAGAGGAAGTAAAGCTCTCACTCTTTGAAATGACATGATCCTATATGTATAAAATTCTGAAATAACTACAACAAAACTATTAGAGCTAATAAGTATGTTCAGAAAAGTGTCAGGATACAAGATCAACATGCAAACTTCAGTAGTGTTTCTATAAAATATTAATGAGCAAGCTGAGGAGGAAATGAAGAAAATAATTCTATTTACAATAGCAACAAAAAGACTCAACTTTCTGGGAATAAATTAAACCAGGAATGGGAAAGGATCTGTATTCACAAAACTACAAAACACTCCTAAAAGAAATCAAATAAAATCTAAGCAAAGGGAAGGACATTCTGTGTTCACGGATTGGAAGACTAAATATTGTTAAGAGATCAATTCTACCCAAATTGATTTATAGATTCAATGTAATGCCAATCAAAGTTCTAACAGATTTTGCATCACAGAAATAGAAAAATCAGTTTTCAAAATAATTGGAAAGGAAAGGGGGTCTGGAATAGCAAAAAAAAAATCCTAAAAAAGAAGGGTAAAGTTGGAATATTCACAGTTTCTGACTTTGAAGTGTATTATAAAGCTATAGTGTTCAAAACAGCATGGTATTGTCATAACGATGGACACATTGATCAATGGAATCAGATTGAGATTTCAGAAATAGACCCTCACCTCTACAGTCAACTAATTTTTGGTAAGCCTAACAAACCCACTTTTCTGGGACAGAACAGTCTCTTTAACAAATGGTGCTAAGAGAACTGTATATCCATAACCAAAAGAATGAAAGAGGACCCCTATCTCACTCCCTATAGAAGAATTAATTCAAAATAGGTCAAAGGGGGGCGGATGTGGCTGAAATGGTTGGAAGTCTGTCTCACATATGGAGGGAACTGGGTTTGATCCCCGGGACCTTCCGGTAAAATTTTTAAAAAATGAAAACAAATATACAAAGCACGTGGGCCACCAAGTCTTGCGTGGGTGCGCCATAAGGTCCTGTGAGTAGGCAAGCACCCAAGCCCTGCCTGCAGACATGCCATCAGGTCTTGTGTGCAGTTGAGTCCCCAGGCCCCGCGCATGGGCATTCCAGTCACTGCCGAGCCATGTAGCAAGATAATGACATAACAAGAGAGTGACACAAGGGAGAGCCAAGATAAGACATGCCAAAAAAACAGGAAATGAGGTGGCACATTTGGCAGAATGCCTTTCTCCCACATGAGAGGTTTCCAGGATTGAATCCCGGTGAAGACAGGAGAAGGATGAGAAGAGAGGGCAGGAAGCAGACACAGAGAATCACCCAGCGAATGGACACAAAACAGGAAAAATGGGGGAGGGCAGTGTTAAAATGGATAAAAGTAAAATAAATAAATAAATCTTTAAAAAAATAGGTCAAAGACCTAGATATAAAAGCCAAGACCATAAATTTCCTAGAAGATAATGTAGGGTAACATCTTCAAGGTCTTATAGTACATGGAGGTCTCTTAAAGCATGAGCAAGAAAAGAAAACATAGAAAAATGTGACCTCCCCAAAATTAAACACTTCTGCACCTCAAAGGACTTTGTGAAGAGGGTAAAAAGGCAGCCTACAAAATGGGAGAAAATATTTTGAAATCACATATCTGACAAGAGTTTGATATCAATGATATAGAAAAATATCCTATAACTCAATAATAAAAAGACAAATGACCCAGGTAGAAATGGAGAAAAGATCTAAGTAGATGCTTTGCCAAAGAAGAAATACAAATGGCAAAAAAAAAAAAAAAACATGAAAAAATGTTCAGCATCACTGGCTATTTAATAAATGAAAATCAAAGCTACAGTGAGATATCATTTCACACCTATTAGATGGCCACTATTAAAAAGAACAAACAGAAAGCGACAAATGTTGGAGAGGTAATTGAGAGACAGGTATACTTATTAACTATTAGTAGAAATGTAGAATGGTAGCGCCAGTGTGGATTTCTGTTTTGAGGTTCCTAAGGAAGTTAGATAGAGATCTACCACATGACCTGGCAATATCACTACTAGGAATATACCTAGAAGAACTGAGAGCAGTGACAAAAGATAGAAACAACCCAGGTGTCCATCAACTGACAAATGGAGAAACTGTGGTATATACACATGATGGGATATTATTCAGCTGTAAGAAGAATGAAATCATGAAGCATATGACAACATGGATAAACCTGGAGGACATTATGTTGAGTGAAGTGAGGCAGGAACAAAAGGACAAATATTGGATGATTTCACTATTATGAATTGAATATAATGAGCAAACTCATGGCATTTACAGCTAGACTATAAATCACCAGAGAATAGAATGTGGTTAGAGAATGGAAAGTTGAGGTTTAATCTGTGCAGAATTGGTAAAAATTGTTTGTAAATGTTTAGAAATGAATAGAAATGTTGAAAGCACATCATGGGATTTGGAATTAGTAGTGCTAAAGTATGGGTAGGATACTGGTTTAATTTTTTTGTTTTCTCACTTTTTGAGTAATGAAAGTGCTCTAATATTGATTGAAGTGATGAATGCGCAATTCTGTGATTATACCCAATGCCATTGATTATACAGTTTTAATAAACTACATGGTTTATGAACAAAAAAATAATAGAGTGGACTGGGGGGAAATACAACAAATGTAATATATGGACTATTGTCAGTAGTAATGCTTTGATGATGCTGTTTCATAATTTATTAAAAATGTTTCACAATACTTCGATGATGCTGTTTCAAATTTGTTACAAATGCAAGGTATTTGTGGTAGGGTAATGTATGGGAGCCCTTTATGTTATGCATATTTGTTTTGTTAGTTCACAACTTATACTATATACTAATTTTTTATGTATATTCATATATGAATGATATACTTCAATAAATTGTTTTCAAAGTGAAAAAATACAAAAACCAACAACAAATCAATGTTAAATCAACACACTTCATAGGTGAACTTCTACTAACACAGTATTTATCCATAGAAAGTCATGAAACTTTGTGTCAGTATAGAATTGCACGATGCATTTATTCAATGAACAAATTGTTATAAAACAATATAAGCCAGTGTTTTAGGGCCTTAAACAGTAGTGTTGAACTCACTTGCAAAGAAAATGCTGTATAAAGTATAAAAGAAAACAAACTGAGCACTTGATGATGTGATTGAAATATCTTTTCCCCAATTCTAATGTTATAATTGTTTGAAATAAGAATTGCAAAAAGTATAATGTATTCAAATTCAGTATAAAGTGTAATGAGTTATGTGTGTGTGTGTGTGTGTGTGTGTAAGCACAAAAGAGGGAGTGTTCTGATAATATATGACTGATAGATGATAAATGAGTAATAAAAAAATGGGATCAGGTATATAGTGAAATTCAGTAAACAATATACTAGTTTACTTCTCTATATATTAGGCTAATGAATGAGAGGTTATCTGTAGAATATTAATTTTCATTACTTCTTTTATTACTCTGGAAAGAAGCATCATTGAACAGTTCAAACACATATATTTCACTTGAATAAATAAGTGTGGAAAATTTTTCCAAAGGGTAAACAAAGTAAAAACTCCCCAGAAATAGAAAACACTAAGGAATATACACCATACTTAAACAGAAATATTTTTAATTATTTGATTTTGGGGAGATTTACTAAGATGGTTAAGAAAAATAACAAAATAATCAACGGAATCTATTTGAGCTTGGAGAGTAGAGAGCTAGACGGCACATCACTCCCATTCTTATAACAAGATCAAACATTGGAGGAGCTTAAAATAGATGAAATTCTTGTAAAAGCATGCAAAATTTAAGGTTGCAGGACAATCAAGTAACTTTTAAATCTAGAGGGAGACAGGTGACTGCAGGGAGAAACAGTAACCAAATTGTTATTTATCTGTGGCAGAAACCACTCTTATCATATAAGCTTGTGAAAAGTCCCAGTCATCAGAGAAAGAATCTTAATGAATTGCTAAATGATGAATGTAAACTAGCAGAGGAGTGTGAAACCTCTAGGGGTCTCAGAGAGAGGGGAATTTGAGCTCCCTTCCACATGTTTCCTCCTGGAAGCCCATCAGCTTCTCACAGATACAATCAAGAGAATCATGAAAAAGCACACCTCCCTCCCCCCTACTCCCGGTGCAGGCTGGGGGACAAAACAGCAGCCCCTTTGACACTTTTCTCAGACCCTTTCCCCTAAGACCTCTGTGGACTAACTAAACCTTCAAGGAAGGACCACAACAATGTAGTAGAGGGCAGCTGCTGTGGGAAGGGAAGGACATTCGCCTATGAAGTTATGTCCGGACCCAAATCCCATATCTCTATTTTGGGTCAAAGCCTCAGACTTAAGGAAGAAGAACCATGAGATTGTGGTCTAAGGGCGCTGGTGGAAATCCATATGTTTGGGGGAGAGGAAAAAGGGGTAGAAAATGTACCTCTTGTAAGGGCAGGAAAACTTGAGAAGGCCACAAGCCAGAGACCCAAGATAATAGTACTTGCCTAAGACCAACTTAATTAGAAGTTCAGAACATGATTCCTTTTCCTGCCTTCTGCTCCCCAAACCATGCTTACAAGAGTGGAATAAACATAACAGTGGAATATACAGCAGAGCTGCAAAAGACAGATTCTCTCTGGAAGCAGTGCAAAGACAAGGGGCAAGACAACAGGAAGACACAAGCCAAGAAGGTTTTGATGTACAGGAAAAAACGATCTGGCTAAGTAGGCCACAAAATAAACAAGCATCACCAAAGAAATCAGAAATCTTTGATGACTGAGGGTAGCCATAGAAACAACAAACTACAAATATAATCCAAACCTGGCTTGTTTAATGCAAATGTCCACACTAAAGGTCCACCAGAAGGAAAGGCATGTTCAACCTCGAGTATAATTAAAAAATACTAGCCCACTCTCAAGTGTCTTAAACAGTATCAAATACTTTCAACAAAATAATGAGACATACTAAAAGGGAAAATATACAATCCAAAAAAGAAAGCAAACTTCAGAACTGGAATGGGGTTTGACAGTGATTTTGAAACTATCAGACAAGGAAAATAATATGTAAATAACCACGATTAATATGAAAAGACTAGTGGTAGGAGTAGATACCATAAGCAGTTTTATAGTTATTTTCAGGAGAAAGATGGAAACTATAAGAAAGACTAAAATGAAAATGCTAGAAATAAAAAAAAGGAAAAAGCACGTAGAAACAGTGATAAAGAGCACCTTCCATGAGACACACTCGTAGACTAAGCACAGCCAAGGAAGAATCAGTGAACTTGAAGCTAGGTCAGTAGACACCGCCAACTCTAATCCGAAACCATGTGGATCATTCTAGCTTTCTCCACTTTTTTTTATCTTCAACCTCCAATTCCAGAAGTGAGAAACCTGGCTACCACCATCCAACATCCATTTTTTTTGTCACATCCTTTGTATGCATAGAGTTGTTTTAGAATTGCTTACCTATAACTCTGTGGGAATCAATTTTACCACCTAGAATACAGTATTTATGTGATATTCTTTTTATCTTCGTTTTTACAATCTACAATCATCTGCAAAGTTACCTACTTAAGCAATGTTTCACCCCTCTCTTTTCCGTTAGGCTATATCATACAAATTGTAATACTTTTAGATAAATTTTAGCAGTCTTAATTCCATTCTGAGGTACCCCCATCTTATACAGGTATTTAAAATCTGCCTACATTGAAGTTGAGAATTAGTATTGGTGCGTTTTATGAATTTTGACAAATTCATAATGGCACGTATCCACCACTACAGCATTACACAACCCGAAACCCAAGTTTTCACCTATTCAATTATTCCTCCCTCCCAAACAATTGACAAACACTAATTTGTTTAACGTCTTTAAAATTTGGCACTTTCTAGGATCAGTGTATGCAGGCTTCTCAGTCTGCCTTCTTTATTTAACAATATGCATTTAAATTTCCTGCACATTGTGGATGGATTCAGAGCTTGGAAGCTTTTTAAAAAATCACTGTATAATATTGCACTGGTGCTCTACAGTTTTTTGTTTGTTTTTAATCCTTTCATCTTTTGGAGGACATAATGCTTGTTTCTAGTTTCTGTTTTTGCAAATAAAGTTTCTATAAAAATTTTCATGCAGATTTTATTGTGGACAGAAAAAATTTATTATCACATAATGTAAAATATTAATAAAATGACCTATAATGCATATAGAGAATCATTTTATGGATCATAAAATTGATATTATTCATAGTTTTATTTACTCTTCTCAGTGGAATACAGTTTTTTAAATTGGAAATATACTCTTTTTATAGTTGCTGAGGTACTTGTTAAGTTCAGGGGAAACAGAAGGTTATTTAACTCTAATTATTTTCAACTGATATATGTATATACTTTAGTACAATGAATAGGAGAAAAACCATGATTATTGATCAGCTTTTATCAGTGATATCACTATGACTCACAGCAAATGGTAAATGTCAACAAATATATCTTACAGGTTATGCATTCTAAAGGCTTTTTAAAAAATCTTTAAAATTTAAGTTTGTTTTAAATACTTAAAATAGGTAGTGTTGGTGTGTCCATCCCAGTTTTATATGGGTTTCCACAATGAGCAAACAAACATCAGCCGGGGAAGTGCTGATTCACCAGGCACAGCTGCTCCCTGCATCCTTCCCCTCCTAAGGCCTACAGATACCTCCAAATCATGTCAAGTGTGAGGCTGAGTCTTCCCTGTCATGGGGGGGTCTCACTCCCTGTCACTATCCTCAGAGAAGGATATGTACCAGAAGTTTCTCAAACAAAACAGTGGAGCAGGGCCCAGACTAATGTGTATGGCTGTTGGCTGTTGGGAGATACAGATATCCACTTCCTCTGCTTTATTTTTCCACATGCAGATAATGAGTTATGTACAGGTATGTTATTGGGACACACTGCAGGGAAGGTGACAAGAATCCAACTTTGGCAAGAGCCTCCAATTCAGATCTCTTCTTGGTTGTGTGGAGAGACATTTGGAGGTTCTGTCAAGTCCTTACAATTTTGGTATTGCTCACTTTGGTGACTCCTGAACAAATTTTGGAGTTGAACGTTCCTCTTCTTCTCTTCTTAACTCTTTCTTTGAACCTAATAGGCTTTTATTAGAAATGGAAAGCCATTGTTTGGTTTAAATTAAATATATAGTTTACTTTTGCTCATTGCAAAATTGTATATCCTCAACAAACATTTTATACTAATATTCTACATAAGTTATTCTCTTGAATAGCTTTGTTTTTCTAAATTTAGAGGCAACAAAATTTCAAGACTTTGAATTTATCCTATTATCATACATAATACCAATTCATATAATTATAGCAAGATGCTAATAAAAAAATATTTTCTTAACTGATTTTTTTTGATGCATCCAATGACTGATGTTAAGCTGACATCACTTACACATTTGCAAACTTCTTCTTTGGCCAATGGAGACAATACTTTTTATCAATTAATGCTTCACAAATACTTTCATACAGACACAGAGCAACTTCAAACAGAAAGCAAGGTACAGTTATTTAGATATACAAGTATTTGACCTACATGAAAAGACAAGTTTATAGAGAGATAGGTAAATACAACTTCAGGAGGCTTTCATGATGAAATCTTTAAGGAGAGTCTTCAGGAGATGATCAATAATTTTGGAGAAGATCCTTTTGATTACAGAGAATTTTTGTATCTTCAAGTTGTCATGTTTTAATTATGTCTTCATCATGGAAGTTAATAAATGTGAACAAAAGTTGGGCAAGTTCCACATTGCCATAAATTTTTGTGCAAAATTCAAATTCAGTGTTGATTATTCATTAATCACAAAGTTCTTTATCAATCACTGCTGCTCAGAAGCTTACTAATAAAATACATTAAGAACTGTCAGTGCTGTTGGGGATTGAATTATATTCCCCACAAAGGAATTGGTTAGGTCCCAGCCCTTGGTTCTGTGGGTATGAACCCATTTCTAATAGGACCTTTGAAGATATTATTAAAGTGTGTCCAAACTGAAACAGAGTGTTCATTAATCCAACAGGTAAATTGGAAAGGGAAAGAGGGCACCTTGGGATGTAGCCAGAAGATAGAAGTAAATGGGAACTGAAGATAAAAAGGAGAAGTTGCTACAATGTGCATTGCCATTTGGCTGAAACACATGGAACCCCAAAGACTGACAGCCAATGGAAGATATTGACCCTAGAAGGAATTAAGCCTTTCAGACTTTCAGACTGAGCCAATACATGACTGTTGTTAAGCCAACTCATAGTATGGTATTTGTTTTGGTTGAGAAACCAAAACAAATGGTCACCATACATACATACAAAAAAAGCAAAATGAAAAAACAAGAACAAAAAACATGTACTAGGAATGTTCAGACTACTCTCACCTTCTATTTCCCACACAGATTTCACTCACAACTAACCTCTAATTTAAGAGTCTTCCACTGCCCCAGCCATCAGGCCACCTGCTAATTTAATGTATCTTCCAGGTCATTGCAAGGGATGGCAGAACTGGCTGGTACTTCATGTGACAAGTGGGTGCCACATTGTCTGATACTTCTCCCATTACTGTCACCGTCCAACTCCACATCTGAAAGAAGTTTGCTCCACCTATCCACTTATGTCCTTGTACAACTGCAGCTGAAAAGTAACAGGAAAATAGTGATAGTTTGCTGTTGTCTTTCATATTTATCCCGTGCTTAATTGAAATTGATAGTCATTAACTATGCATCAAAACTTACTTTGGGACAATATAATTGCAGAAGCTAGAAGTAAAAATTGTACAACTAACAAATCAAGCACTAATAATTTTAAAACAATATTACTTTTAAATGAAAATAGAAGCAATAGATATGAATTCAAACTATAACAGAAAATCAGGATTTATGCACCCTGGTTTATATAACAATATGTGAATGAAAAGAATAATTTTCAATTGGAGACGAAGCAAAGGGAATGTGGAAAAACAAATTAATGTAAGGAAGAAATGTCTAGGAAATTAAGACTCAAGTAAAAGAAGGTGAAACTTTTCTCTGGTTCTTAAGGTTAATATTGAAATAAACAACACACTTGTTTATTTAACAAGAGAGTGGATTCATAACTTTTTCAGGACTGTCTTGGTAATTCTCAAATATACCCTAGGTTTAAAAAGACAACAACAACTTTCTGGTTCTTGAACACTCTCTTTATCCTTTTAATAATGCAAACCAATATAGAATCAAATGAAATGGATAAGGCATGGCTGTACTATGGCTGTTTTGGAAAACTAAATTTTTAAAGTGCTTCTTAGGTTATACTCTCTATGAAAAATGTGAACAGATATTGCTCAGATGTCTTTTAAAATTATTGTACAGATTGGGGAAAATGTGTGGACTAATCATCAAGCCTTATTCTTGAACTAGTTATTTCATAAATTATTCATAATCTTCAAGTCTAAGAGACACTTGATCAAATTCTCCTTTACTTACCTTAAACTTCTAACAACTAAGAGTGATAAGGATTGAGGTGCTCAGAAAGGAAGTTCTTTACCACTTGGTATAGAAGTATTTCACTAAATTAAAAAGTACCCAGTGCACTGGATGTAATTAGAGATTTTATTTAGCACTGAGATTGTAAATTCAGAATGTGCGAATTCAATCACAGAAAACACTCCAGAGTTATGGTTAAATGAGTGAATGTTGAATTCATTAATAACAAATGAGCAAGTACAAATTTCTAATCTAATGTGATTACTACAATTTCAGTAATTTCCTTTGTCTATCATCAAATACTTGTTTAACTACTATTTTCTGGGTAATAACTCTCATAGAGAGTATGAGATCTCACCTGTGGGTATTGTAAGCTGATAACCTAGCTAAAGAGACAAAATATGTACATGTGTGGTGAATCTTATCAATTTTGTTGTCATTCAGACTACTGTATTCAAAGTGTGTAAGTAATAGTCACTGAAGCAGCTAGGTTGTAACAAAAACATTTGAGTTAGAGTGCTTTATCTAACCTGTATACTGATTAGATTTAGGGAGAAAATAGAGCATGAAAAGAGATGGAATTAATCTCTAGTTCTCACAGAAATGGATTTTATAGGATCCACAAGAGATTGTCATCCATTTCCTTCTTCAACATTAGCAGCCTTCAAGAAATAAAAGTGATTACTTAACAATTCAACCTACCAGTTTTATGAGTTCTAATCGTTATATGTTTTCTTTTTACTGGAGTTCTTACAGCCTGCCATTTGTCTATATTCCCCATGTTCATATCACAAGGCCACACAAATTGTTTTACTTCAAACACATTATTTAAATGCCCTCTGTCTGAGCTTTCCATTTTTTAAAAATGGGGCTTGATAATTAATTCTATGTAACATAAATAGGTAAAAGGATTTTTAATAGTAAATTGCTTTGATTGCTATATAATGAATTAACAAATGTCATTGCTAATTGGAAGTATTTTTATCTTCGGTATACAGATGAAATGTAACACACTTTTCATGAGAAAAAAATCAAGTAATTAAAGGACGTTATGTTCCCAGCCCTTTCCTCAACATGAACCTATTATTTTCAGGCTATACCATTCTCTTTTTTGAAGAACACTCCTCTTTATATGCTTTATATACACATTTCTATAGACATGTTCTTATTATGACTTATCCTATTTTTTGTAATTATTTTCAAAGGGAAGATCATCAGTGTGAAGCTCAAGTATACATTTGCATAGAAAGGAATATTTTCTCTTAAACTATATTTCTATTACTGCAGCGAATAATAGCAATTGTCAGTATGTTAGCAAAACACTATAGCTTTGTCATATTTGGTATGTAGACAATTAAAATGGCATGGAATTTGAATGGCAAGTACACTATAGTTAAAACAGTAATGAGCAGTGAGTTATTGAAAAATGGTTAGAGAACATATTGAGCAAAGTTATAAAGTACAAAGTCAGGGGTAAATGTGGTGTTTTATTTGGAAATACTTTGAGGCAATAGAATATCCAGTCTAAAAGGAGGCTTCACAAGGCTGGGTTACAAGAAAAAGTGGGAAGAAATTAGACTGATTATACATTTAAGAGAATGTGAAAATCATGGAAGAGGATTTTAATGACAACATGAGGGGTTATCACATTTTAAAAAGAAACAACATATTACACCCAAGAAAAGTGTCATTCTTGAAATATTCATTAGAAAGATGGTTCTAAGTAGCAAGAAATGGATAATTTGAATTACAACTCTATAATAATATCATGGGAAGAAATAAATTTATTGTAGTGGTTAATATCAAATGAAACATGTAACTTTAGAATTTTGTTGCAGAATTTTACTACTTCAATCTTGCCTAATATCTGGATTCATGGCTTTTAAAATCTGAGGCTTCAAATTTGTTTTGCAAACCATGAAATCATGGGTAAGTTAATTTTGGAGTCTCAATGTACACATATATATATATATAAATATTTACTTTTTGCTTGGTTGTGAATTTCATATGTGTTGGGGAAAGTAATTAGTGAATTCTATAACTACCTTTAATTTTGTTTCCTTGATCTAAGAACTAGCTTTTTGGAATTCTAAGAGAATATCACAAAACAGTCACCCCAAAAGAGCAAATAGCTTCAACCCTATTGTGCATGATGGAGATTTTTTCAGGTGTGTACTTCAGGTTCCAAATAAAAATTAAAACTAGCCATGGATTACAGAAGAATATTGCTTCTTTGACAGCAAATAATTACTTACTGATCAGCAGTTATTTATCAATTGTACATAAGACCTATAATTGCTGCTCCTTTACACCTGAGGAGCTAAGTTTAAAATAAATTTCAGACGGAGGGAAAAAGATGGCGTCGGCTTAGGAGGGCGACTGCAAGCAGCTCCCAGATCACGGCAGAGAGTGGACAGGGTGCGGCACGGGTGTCTGCGCTGTGCGTGTGTGGAGTAAGAAGCTTGGGACATCTATCTGGACAGATCGATGGTGTGGACTGAACCATAGAGATTCGTGAGTTGTAAGCCTGCCTGTGGT
>JAQZBX010047078.1:10400-20704 GCA_029593785.1 Cabassous unicinctus | reverse complement strand
ATTTTTGATAGTGCCCCTAATGTTACTTTTTTCATATAATTTTTTTATCAGGGAAGTTGTGCTAACACATGGGATACCATGGATGAATCTTGAGGACCTTATGTTGAGTGAAGCAAGCCAGGCATTGAAGGACAAATATTAAATTACTTCTCTGATATGAACTAAGCAATTTCAGCTGACTCCGAGAGCTAGAGTCTGGGAGATAGGTTTATAGGAAAAAGAAAGGGAGAAGGAGGTTGTGAGCCAACATCCCTATTGGCAAAATCTATGATAAGGTAGAAGTGAGTAATTGTGCAAGAAGGAATATGACAGGGGTGTAGTGATACTTTTTGGTTAAGTGGTACAAACTTGACAGTTTAGGGTGGGGAGAATGGGTTGGATGGTCCATGGAACTGGGGGGAGGGTTGGAGGAGGAGGCAGTTGAACAATAAGGATTGGTGAGTACATGATTGAAACTACAATGTTGAGAAATCACTTTTGGCAATATGACAAGTAAGGATTACAGGTTTAGGGAGTTGGACAGGGGACATTCAAGACAGGGCACTCCTGGGGCACCTGGGGCAGTCTTATAGAGAATGTGTGAGTGATCATTTTGTCATAGTGTGTATCAATGGGTGGAGACCAACATAATGAGCAGGAAGTAGTGGGACTCCCATCCTGGGGAAGCCCGATTTGTTCCCAGAGGGGTGGGTGTCTCTCAAGAGTATGGATGATTCCTAATAGGTGATGACAGACTAGTGTGTCAAGGCCTCAGTGTTGTTGGAAGTATCTATGAATCTTAACCTTCAAGGAGTGAAGTCTGGTGGTCGCCAAGGGCTCCAAGGGGAGGGGAAGGGAGGAATAGAATAGATGGAAATGGGGGTATTTAAGGGGCAATGGAATTGTTCTGCATGATCTTGCAATGATGGATCCAGGCCATGTTTAATTTCATCTAAAATTTATAAAAGTGTATCATCTAAAATTTAAACCATAATATAAACCATTGACAATGTTTCAATATTTGTAAATCAGTTGTAAGAAATATACACTCCACATATATAAAGGTTATTGATATGGGAAGGGGGAAAGGAGAAGGGTGTTGCGTATATGGGAGTCCCCTGTATTCTGTATGTGATTTTACCTGTGACCCAAAACTTCTTTGAAGACAAAATGAATAAAAATAAGACACTGGGAAGAAATGGAAAAAAATATCACTGTACATACAGGACAACAGATATTACAGTGATGAAAGGTAAAAAGTAAAAAAAATTAATATTTTTCATTTTTTAATATTCCAATTTTTAAATTTTATTTTAGTTTTTCTAAATTATTATGTATTTTATCTCTTATTTTTCAATCTATCATTATTATTTCATTTTCATATTAATTGTATTTGGTGATATTCTTGGCTTCATTTTTGAAGAAGTTTTGTAACAGAAGTGTTAGAACTGTGGCATAGGAGGATCTTTGGTGTGGGGTGTCAATCATAGGGGAATACATGGGAGGAATTTCACCTGGTCATACATGGAATGTATATATATGTGTTCATATGATCATGGGGCATTGCCACAGTGGGTAGAGATCACTAAATAATTGAAAGAATATTGAATTCCCATCCTGGGAAGCTCTGCTACATTGTCTAATGGAATGGCAACAACTCCCAAGTACAGGGCCAAAGACTAGTGAAAAAGAATGGTCGATTGATGGGCCCTTGATATTGATGACTATGCTTATAAGCCTTTGCTCTTGAAATTGCACCTTAGCCTAGTATTGTAGTGTGCCTAAGAGTTACCTCCTGAGAGCCTCCATGTTGCTTAAATGTGACCTCTCTGTAAGACAAACTCAGCATATAAATGCTTTACCTACCCCCCCCCAACCCTGCATTGTGGTACATGATTCCTGGGGATGAGCTTCCCTGGCACTGAGGGATTAGTACCAAGCACCAGCTGGTACTAAAAAGATTTTGAATAAAAGTGGGGGAATGTAAAAACAAATGAGTTTATATGGCTAAGAGTCTTCAAAGTGAGTCAGTAGGTCACTGAGAGGCAATGCTTATGCACATTTCAGCAGGATCGCCTAGACTGCCAAAGTAGATAATACCCCAAAGAGTGGCGCTTCTGAGTGCTCTGGAGACACACAGGTCATATGGTCATGGCAGATAGCTCCAGAATTTGGTGCCTTGCCAGTTGGTGCTATTTTGGAGTTTGTGCTCCCAAGTGTGACAGAGTTGGTCTCGGTTGTGATTTCTCTACACCTGCCTCTTTTGTCCCTTCTAGTTGAACCTATAGTTGGTGCTGGAGTTGGTAGGCATACATCCAAGAGACTTGAATCTCTTTTCCACGTTCCAACTTGGCCCTAAGCTTCAGTGGAGTTGTAACATCTACTCTTCAGTTCATTGGACTCAAAAGGACAACTAACAAGGAGGTGAGGATGGACAGCCACTATGCTAAGGAACCAAGAGTGTCTACAACCTCAATCAAGAGAGTTCCATCATCCATATGGGATTGAGAACCCCTCTCAATTAGAAGTGGATTGAGCATCACCATCCCAGAATCCTCAGGATTAGGGAATAAATTATGGACTAGAGTGGATTTACTGGTATTTTACTATAGATTTATTGTGATTCTAACAATGGAAAAATTATATCATTGATGTGGAGACAGTGGCCAATGGAGATGCTGAAATCAGGGAGAGGGAAAAAGAGATACAATATAGTGGCATTTTTGGGACATGAAATTTTCCTGAATGACATTGTAACAGCAGATACAGACCATTATATATCTTGCCATAATCTACAGAATTTAGTGGGAGTGAGTGTAAACTACAATGTAAACTATTATTCATGCTTAGCGGCAATGCTCCAGAATGTGTTCATCAATTGCAATGACTGTACCACACTAATGAAAGAAGGTGTTAATGTGCGGAAAATGGGAGTTTTGGGGAGTGGGGCAAATGGGAAACCCTTATATTTTTTTATGTAACATTTTATGTAACTTAAATATCTTTTTGAATTAAATAAAAATATATTTTTAAAAATTAAAAAATATATATATAAGGAACACCCACACACCCCACTCCTTCTTCTTCCCAAACTCTCCCATCAACAACATCTTTCGTTAGTGTGGTATATATTTTACAATTCATGAGTACACATTGAAACATTACTACTAACCATGGTCTACAGTGTACATTATGATTTGTACTTTGCAACACGCAATTTTATAGGTTTTGACAAAATGTAAACAGGCCTTACCCATCATCGCAATGTCATGTAGAATGATTCCAATGTCCTGAAAATAACCCATGTTACACCTATTCTTCCTTCTTCCTCCCCTCATAACCTCTGGTTATCAATGTATTTTTTTAATTTTTTTAAATTTTTAAAAGATCCATAGATTAAATAAATGTCACACAAAAAATGTAGGGATTCCCATATGCCCCACCCCCCACATCTTCCACAACCTCCCACATAAACATCATTCATTAGTGTGGCACATTAATTGCAATTGATAAACACATCATGGGGCTTTGCCATTAAGCATGGACCACAGCTCACATTGTAGACCACACTTTCTCCCACACAATTCTGCATGTTACGTGATGATATAAAATGGCCTATATCTGTCATTGCAATGTCACTCAGGACAATTCCCAAGACCTGAAATATCTCCCATATTACAACTCTTTTTCCCTCTCCCTGTCCCCAGAGCCTCCAGTGGCCACTAGTTACACATCAATGTTGTAATTTCTTCCATAGCTATATTCACAATATGTCTATAGTAGAATACCAGTAAGCCCGTGTTACACCTCTTATTCCCGCTCCATCCACACAGAACTTCTGGTGACCACTGTCATTATATCAATGTTACCCATTCTTCCATTACAACAACAATAAGTCTACTTTAGTCCATAGTTGTGTTCCCCCTTATGTTTGTTCATTCCTCAATCCTGAGGATTTTGGGATGATGATGCCCACTCTAATTCTGATTGAGAGGGGACTTAGATCACATGGATCAGATGGATAGAAATGTCTTGATTGCCTTTGCAGATACTCTTTGCTTCTTGGATGGGCATTTTCCATCATCATACTTTTGTTTGTTGTTCTGGGCAAGTGCAATCAACTGGAGAGTAGGTGTTGGTTGCAACTCTGCAGAGATTCAGGTCTCAAAAAGCATATGAACAGTCAGAATATAAAAGACTGTGTGATATATTTTTAATGAGAATAATGCTAATTACAGGTTCAAATAAAAAAGGCAGAAGAACCATGTGAGGAAAAATTTAAATGAGTCTAACTCTGGTACATTGGGGACATAAGTTGTCATATATTCCAAGGTAAGGTCCACCAATGCAGTGCCAAATTTCTATGGTTGTCAGCCCCTACCTATAAAGTCTAGATGGCTCTAGAACCCTAAGGTTCACCACTGCTTGAAGCTTTGTTTGCTGTGTCAGTCAGTGGGAACCTCCTGAGATGTGTATAAGCATAATCTCTGGAATGACCTCCCTACTCACTTTGAAATCTCATAGTCATAAATACTCATTTATATTTAAAATTTCTCCCTTTTGGTCAAAGCCTTTTTCCAAATTAACTGCTAGTTGGTGCTTGGTAATAATTCCTCTGCACCAAGGAAGCTCATACCTGGGAGTCATTTTCCATGATGGGGGGAAAGTTTTGAGTTTATATGCTGTGTTTGGCTTAGAGAGATGGCACATTTGAGCAATACTGAGGCTTTCAAATGGAAATTCTTAGGCAATAAATATTACTAGGCTAAATTTCAATTTTGGAAGAAAAATATTCATAAGTACAAGCATCAATTTCAAGGGCCTGGTGAATTGGTCTGTCTTCATTTGCTAGGCACTGCTCATGTACAATAGAGATTCCTTACCCCTCTAATTGAGAATATAGCAGGATTCCACAGAATAGGAATTCCATATTAGGTTCATTATTGTTTGGGTCTCCAAATAATATGATTTCATATGATATTTTATTTCAATCTGTTAATGAGTTGTATTACATTTATTGATTTTCTTATGTTGAACCATCCTTGCATACCAGGGATTTGACTCACTTAATCATGACATATAATTTGTTAGATGTGTTGCTGAATATGATTAGCAAGTATTTTGTTGAGGATTTAGCATCCAGGTTGATTAGATAGTTATTGGTGTGTAGTTTTCTGTTCTTGTGGCAATTTTATGTGGCTTTGATGTGAGGGTAATGTTAGAATTATAGTAGGAGTTAGGCAATGTCCATGCACTTCTAGTTTTTTTTGGAAAAGTTTAATCAGAATTGGTGTAAGTTCTTTCCAGAATGATTGGTAGTATTCACCGGTGAAGTGATGTGGTCCTGGGCTCTTCTCAGTTGGCAGATTTTAGATTGGTTACTTGTGATTTGTAAAAAAAATGAATTCATCAATTTTTTCTTCAATGTAGGATGCTTGTGTGTTTCTAGAAATTTGTTCCATTTCATCTACATTATCCATCTTGTTGGCATACAATTTTTCAAAGTATCTTCTTATGATACCCTTTATTTCTGTGGAATCAGTGGTGATGTCCTCTCCCTCATTTTTATTTTATATATTTGCATCTTCACTTTCTTTTTCTTATCTAGCTAAGGGTTTGTCAATTTTATTAATCTTCACAAAGTATCATCTTTCAGTTTTGCTAATTTTTCTGGTATTTTTTTATTCTCAATTTCATTTAGCTCTGCTCTTATCTTTGTTATTTCCTTAATTCTGCTTGCTTTGGTATTAGGTTATTCTTTTTCTAGTTAATCCAGGTGTGCAATTAGGTCTTTGATTTTAGCTCTTTTTTATCATAGGAATTTTTGGCTATAAATTTCCCTTTGAGCACTGCATTTGCTGCATACCATACAATATGATATGTTTTATTCTCATTTCTATTCGTTGCAAAGTAATTACTGATTTCTTTTGTAATTAATCCCTTACCAACTGATTGTCTAGAATGTGTTATTTAACTTCCATATTTTGTGCCTATTCTGGTTTTCTGCCCCTGATTAATTTCCAGTTTCATTCCATTGTGGTCAGAGAAATTATTTGTATAATTTCATTCGTTCTGAATTCATTGAGACTTGTTCTGTGACCTAGCATGTGGTCTAATCTGTAGCCTGATCAATGTGTTCTCGAGAAGAATGTATATACTTCTGTGTTTGGGTGTAATGTTGTCTATATGTCTATTAGATCTAGATCCTCTAACATATTATTCCAAGTCTCTATTTCTTTATTGTCCTTCTTTTGAGATATCCTTTCTAATGGTGAAAATGGAGTATTAAATCTTCTAGTATATTGGTAGAGGCATTTATTTCTCCACTTAGTGTTTCCTATGTTTGCAGCATGTATTTTGGGAAACCTTGGTTAAGTGCATAAATGTTTATGATTGCACTTACTTCTTGATAGATTACCCCTTTTATTCATATATAGTGCCTTTCTTTCTCTGTTGCAATAGTTTTGCACTTGATATTTATTTTGTCCAATATTAGTATAGCTACTCCTATCTTTTTATGTTTACAATTTGTATCTAAAACTGTTTTCTGATCATTCACTTGCAACTTCCTTGCATCCCTAGGTCTAATGTGAGACAGCATATAGACAGCATATAGACAGCATATAGAAGAGTCATATTTCTATATGCTGTAGACAGCATATAGAAGAGTCATATTTCTTAACTCATTATGCCAATCTGTGTCTTTTGATTGCAGAGTCTTTTCCATTAACATTCATATTTATTTCTTTCAAGGCAGTACCTACATTATCCATTTTCTCTTTAGGGTTATATATGTCATATTTTATTTATATTTCTCTTTATCATTTTAGCTATTCTTACTAATAATCTTTCTACACTCTCTTCCAACTTTCTCTCTTCTCTTTTTCATTTCAACCTGTAGAACTTCCTTTAGTATTTCTTGAAGGGCAGCTTTCTTTTTGACAAGCTTTCTTAATTTTTTTATGTGTGAGTGTTTTGAATTCCCCCTATTTTTTTTTATTTTTTTGCTATTTTTTTAATGTTTTTTATTTTTAAAGATTTAGATTACATTAATATTCCATAAATAATATAATGGATTCTCATATGTCCCATGCCCACCTCCTCCCACACATTCCCACATTAACAACATGCTTCATTATTATGGTACATTTGTTATAATCATTGAAAATGTATTGAAGCATTGCTACTAACCATGGACTATAGTTTACATTTTAGCCTAAACTTTGTCCCACATAATTCTGTAGGTTATGATAAAATATATTATGGCCTATATCCATCATTGCAATGTCTGGCAGGAAAATTCTAATGTCCCAAAATTGCTCCCATGTTACACATATTCATCCCTCTCCCTCCCATCAGAACCTCTGGTGGCCACTGCCTTTTATATCAATGATAAATGTTCTTCCATTTGTAGAATAATAATATCTATAATAGAATAATAATAAGTCCACTTTAGTCCATTGTTCATTCCCCAGTCTTAGGGATTTGGGGGTGCTGATGTTCACTTTGCTTCTAATTGAGAGGGAGCTTGGATCCCATGGAGCAAATGGATGGAAGTATCTTGCTTGCAGGTGCAGATACTCTGTTCCTTGGGATGGCCAATGTCCATTATAGTCTTCTTGTTAGTTGTCCTGGGTGAGTTCAATGAACAGTAGAGTAGACGTTTCAACTGTGCTGAGATTCAGGGCCCACTTGGCACATG
Source organism: Cabassous unicinctus (assembly GCA_029593785.1). Classification (NCBI taxonomy): domain Eukaryota; kingdom Metazoa; phylum Chordata; class Mammalia; order Cingulata; family Chlamyphoridae; genus Cabassous; species Cabassous unicinctus. The sequence continues at coordinate 13,023 of JAQZBX010047078.1, read as the reverse complement.
GACAGACCAAAGATTTGAGACTCTGAGACGTATAATTAACAAGTATAGTTATAAGTATAGGTTAAAATAGAAGGGGCCAAAGAATCATATGTAAGGCAAATATAAAAGAGTCTAGCTCTGCTACAGTGGACAGCATAAATTCCAAAGTAATGCCTCCGACAGGGTGCTGAATTCCTGAGATTGTCTGCTCTGCTCATAGTGTCTGGATGTCTCTAGATCCCTCAGGAGCCCCATTATTTGAGGCACTGTTTACTGTGGCAGTCAATGGGATCCTGCTGAGACTTTCATTAGCATAACCTCTGGAATGACAGTATGATTCACGTTGAAGTTTCTTATCCATAAAAACTCACATGTATTAAATCTTTCCCCCTTCTGGTCAAGGTGTTTTTTCCAGATTTATATCTAGTTGGCATTTAGTAATAATGCCTCAGTGCCAGGGAGGCTTATCCTGGGGAGTTATGTTCCATGCTAGGAGGAAGGTAGTGAGTGCATTTATATGCTGAGTTTGGCTTAGAGAGATTCCTCATTTGAGGAACAAGAAGGGATTTAGGAGGTAAGTCTTAGGCAATATGTAACAATAGGTTAAGCTTCAATTTCACAAGAAAAAGTTCATAACTACAATCATCGGTATCAAGGGCCTGTTGTAATTGTCTTTCTTCACTAGGCACTGCCCTTGTGCTCGAGTGTTCTTGCTGGCATTTTAAAAAATGTAGCATAACTCCCCAGGATGGCATTTCATTCTTTTGGTTATTGTGTGAGTTTCCACCCACTAAGACCATGATCCATAGACACTTAAACATATTCTTATGATTTATGACATATCCCAGGTGATCCACTCCCCATGCATTCCCCCATCACTGACACCCAATACCAATGATCCTCCTCTCCAAGGTTGTGATCCTTCTGTCATTTCTGCATACAGAATTATTGCCTGGCTGGGTTTTTTGTTGTTGTTGTTGTTGTTTTAGCACCTTAATGATGCCATACCAATGCCTTCTTGCCTACATGGTTTCAGATGTGAATCAGTGGTTATTCTTATTGAGCTCTCTTTTTATGCAATACATCTCTTTTCTCTTGCTGCTTTCAGTAGTATTTCTTTGTCTTGAGCATTTGACAATTTAATAAGTATGTATTTCAGTGTAGGCCTGTTAGGATTTATACTGTTTGGAGTGTGCTGCGCTTCCTGGACATGTACATCCATTTCCCACAAAGGAGTTAAGAAATTTCCAGTTATTATGTACTCCAGCACTCCTTCTGCCCTCTTTCCCTTCTCACTCCCCCTGGGATGTCTATAATGCATATGTTTATGCATTTCTAGTTGTTATTCAAATCCCAAAGCCCTTGCTGGATTTTTTCTATCTTTTTATCTATCTCTTTTACTATCTGTCCTCTTTTAGATGTGCTATATTCGACATTGTTAATTATGTCCTCTCCCTATTCAGATCCGCTGTTATGAGCTACCAGTGTATTTTTTATTTCTTGCATTGTGTCATTCATCAGAATCATATCTGTTTTATTTTTATGTATGTTTATGATTTTGTCAGTATGTCACATCAGTATCTTCCTACTATCCTTCATCTCTTCCTTCACTAGATTATGTGGATTTATATTTGTTTGCACATCCTTGATTAGTTGTCCCATGTTGTGCATCACCTCCTGTTTTTTGGTTTGTTCATTAGACTGGGCCTTGTCTTCCTGTTTCTTAATATGGCTTGAAATTTTTTTTGCTGGTGCCTAGGTATATGTTTGTCTTGATGGGCTTATTTATATGATAAGCTTCTTTATCTACTCTTGGGTTTTATTTTGTATTGTTTTGTGTTATATTCCTCTTTGACATCTGGTTCCACTTATTATATATCCTTGTATTTGTCTCTGTTCCCTTAAAAAAATTAAGACCATTTAAAATGAAAGAGATAAGACAGAAAAACAATAAAAGTAATAATTAAAAAGTTAAAAATGGAAGTATAAAGAGCCAGGAAAAAAAATAAAAGTGAAAGATCATAAAAAATACAAAGGAATAAGAATAAAAATGGTGGAATGAAAAAATGAAACAAGAAAAAAATAGAATAAAATACAAGACTGGAAAGTTGATAAGAAGAAGAAACAAATGAGGACCAAGTAAGAGAATGTGGAATGAAAGAAAAGCAAAAGAAGAGGGAAGAATGAGAGAAAGAAAAGAAATTAAGAACTAAGGAGAAAAAGTAGCCAAAAGAAAATAAAAGGAAATCAAAAAAGAGAAAAAAACAGCAAACACAAAACAAAATCAACCCAGGAAAACAGGCTTCCCTCTTAGGCCCTTAGGAACTGTCCCTGGCTGCTGGTGCTCATCAATCAATAACCCTGTAACCTGCCTTCCACATATGACATAACTGGTTTTAGTGAATAAAATAAAGAATAAAAATTATAAAATATAAAATAACAGAACAAAAAAACCCATAAAACAACAATCTCAGTCTATAAGTTCCCTGTCACATGGTATTGGCTGGGTGCCTGATAACCCATTGAATCACTCTGGATCTCTTCTCTTAGGAGGTACTGGGACCTAGTGTATGAAAGCACCATTCCTACACTGAGCTACACTCACTCCACAGGTTAGGTAGGCTTCTATAAACTTATCTGGCTA
>JAQZBX010047078.1:0-10300 GCA_029593785.1 Cabassous unicinctus | reverse complement strand
TCACCATTCCTACACTGAGCTACACTCACTCCACAGGTTAGGTAGGCTTCTATAAACTTATCTGGCTATCCCTGCCCTCTTTTCCTTTAGGCCAGTTGGGCTTCTAACATTTTGACTTATCTCTCCTGGGCTGGTTAATTCCTCACTGACCTAGTTCCTCTCTCTCCCAGGGCAGTTGTGTGTGACTGCTTGCCTGATCAGATCCCTCTTTCCCTCCCACTGGGGCCACTTTACTTCTGGGTAGGGTATATTTTTTAAGATTCAAAGCGGGCTCAGCTGGCCAAACTCACTGAAGAGAAATCACTCTCTGCCCTCTTCCAGATATCTCTTCCTCTTAGGGAGGTGAATGTTCTTTCCCCACTCAGTTGGATGCAGTGAACCAAGGGTTTTACCAAAGCTATTTGCCTTGAGCTTGAGGTATATGTGCTGTTCCCAGCCATAGGGGCAAGTAATTCATGGTTTTCATTAGGCCTCGTAGTCTCTCTGTCCTTCTCACTCCTGGATGATGCGCAGCACTCCCCTTGGTCTGCAGATCCCTAAAGCAGCTCCCTTGGATAGGATTTTGGCCCTTCCTCTATTGTTTTTGTAAAAGAGCTGAGCCCTGCCTACCTACTCTGATGCCATCTTCCCACTAGCCTTGATTTTAGGGTAGATTTAGTGGTGATGAAAGCCTTCAGTTTTAGTTTTTACCTGGGAATGCCTTAATCTCCCTGTCTTTTTGAAAGTGTCTCACCAGATTAAAAATTCTTGGTTGCCTGCCGTATTCTTTCAGCACTTTAAGTTTTTCAGCCAACTGCCTTCTTTCCTCCAAGGTTTCTGATAAGAAATGGACAATCTACTTGGGACTTCCTTGTACATAACACACTACTTGCTGATTTCAGAGACCTCTCCTTGTCCTTTGTATTTGATAATGTAACCAATATGTGATGGGCATATTTTTCTTCATGTTTATCCTGTTTAGTGTTCTCTGAGCTTCTTGGATGTGCATAATCTCATCATTTCCTAATTTGAGGAGGTTCTCTGTCACTATTTCTTGCAATATTTCTCCTAATCCTTTCTCTTCTTTTTCTTTGAAACCCATAATATCTATATTGGTGTGGTTGATGGTATTCTATAGCTGTCTTAGTTTATTTTCTCTTTTAACATTTGTTTTTTCTTTCTACTCCATTTCATCTCATTTCGAATGACTTGTCTTCAGATTCACTTATCATTTCTTCTGCTAGCTCCCTTCAGCTCTTGAAACTCTGCTGGGAAATTTTTGTTTCAGTTACTGTGGTCTACATTTCCAGTAGTTCTGTTTGCTTCCTTTTTAAAATTTCTCTCTTTACTTGTTTCTCTTATTGACAAACCTTGCTTTCCTGATATACTTGAGTTCTTTCTATATATTTTCTCTCAACTCCCCGAGCATTTTTAAGGTGATTTTTAAAGGCTTTTTTTGGTATGTCCACTTTCTGTTCTTATTCTTTGATGTTTCTGGATTTTTATCATCTTCATTTGAATGGCAATCATTTCCTGTTGTGTTTTGTCTTTTTCTCTAATTTTCTGTTTTAAGATATTAGCTCTTATTCCATGATAAATCTATTTCTTGATTTTATTACCAGCTGCTGATAAGACAGATAATTTCTTGACCACTTACTCCTTACTGAGGAATACAAATAAATAAAGAGCAAGCTCATAAAAGAGGAATTGCTTTGAGTCTCCCACTCCCAGTACCACATGTCTGTCCTAGCTTCACTGGGCATGAGATATTCTCAAGTGATCTGCATTCAGTGTGACTGAGCTTGGGTGTTATCTAACTTAAGGGATAACAACAAACTTTTCCACTTACCCTCATGAGATATAAGTCCATAGAACTAAAGACTTGGATTTTTGAGTTTTAAAAGCTAAATTGCTTTCTCAGGCACTCCCTGGAAAACATTTCTTGTTGTAGGAACAAGTGGTTTAAAGAAAAGTAAAATATAAGAATATAAAATACATTGAAATAAAAATTCCAGAATGCCCTCTATTCTCTGAGATCCAAAGTAATTTAAATCGATCCATCTACCATTCATTCATTCTTTTATTCGCTCACTTATATAAAACAATCTAGTAAGTTGTGTCTGTGTGTGCACATAGATGTTTGAAGCATGTTTCCAGTTGTCTAAAGGAGAGTAAAACAGTGTTTGGTGTTTCCATTACATTTGTGTGTCTGATACAAAAGAAATGATATGCAAACCTGTAAGTGCAAGGTGAGGTAAATGGTAAGAAAGACAAAAAACAATCAGAAGGGGGTGTTGCAGGAGAATCACAGAGGATCTGATTTACATTAGGAGGGGCACTTAGAGGCCTTGTATGTTGGTGGAATGTTTAAACTGAGTTTTGAGGAAATAAGATTAAGAAGGGGTCACTGTACGGCAGAATACACAATTTTTCTGGATTCATTTGTTGAAAAGTGTATCCATTTTCTACTGAATTGCCTTTTTGCCACTGCATAAATCAAGATAATAAATATTTACTCCGATGATTTCTTCTAATTATTTTGTGATATAGCTCCATTATTAAATTCTATGATCCACTTTGGGTTGATTTTTGTGTTAATTAAGATTTTAAGGAAGGAGGATAGCCCATTGTCTAGAAGAGAATAAGAAAACTATTGTTTCCCTCATTGAATTGTATTGGAACCCTTGTCCAAAATCAATTATCTATTATTATAAGGATCTATTTATGGGATCACGACTCTATTACTCTGATTTGTATATCTATGCTTATGCTAAAACCACAATATCCTGATTTCTTAGCTTTTTCGTAAGTTTTGAAATGGCAAAGTCTGAGTCCTCCTACTTTACTCTTGCTTGCCATGATTCCTTAGGCTATTGTGGGTCCCTTTCATTTTGAAATGAATTTTAAGATGAGTTTATTATTTTAAACATCCATCTGAGATGCTGATGATGGGGATTGAATATGTTATGAATCTTTAGGTAAATTTGGAGAGTATTACTGTCTTAACAACATTAGGTTTTCTAATCCATGAACATTGGGTGTCTTTTCATTTATCTAGATAATGTTAGATACTTTCTATAGTGCTTTGCAGTTTTCAGTTTACAAATCTTATAGTTCTTTGAAATTTATTCATAATTGTATTTATTTTTATATTATTGTAAATGACATTTTTCTTAATTTCTTTTTCAGATTGTTAATTGCTAGTGTGTAAAAAATGTAATTATATTTTATATATTGAAGATGTGGCTATATATATATGTTGAACTCGTTTATTATATTTGAACTTTCATTGCCTTTTAGATTTATTCTTTACAAGAGAATGTCATATGTAAGAAGAGATATGATTAATTCTTTTCTTCCGATATAGATCCCTTTTATTTCTTTCTCTTCACTAATTTCCCTGTTTAGAACCTCAAGTACAATGTTGAATAGAAGTGGCTAGAAGAGATCCTTGCCTTATTCTTGATCTTAAGGAGAATGAATTCAGACTTTCACTACTATGAATGATAGCATTTGTAAATTTTAAATTGATGTATTTTATCCTATTGGGGAAATTCCCTTCCATTCTCACTTTTTTGAACATTTTTATCATGAAAAGATGTTTGTGACAATTGATTTTACAGAATCTATTGAAATAAAAATGGGGTTTTGTCCTTTATTCTGTTAGCATAGTGTATTACAGTACCTGATTTATGCATGTTAACCTAACCTTGCATTTTTTACATCAATGACACTTGGTCATGGTGTATAATCTTATTATTATGTTGCTGGGTTTGGATGGCCAATATTTTGTTGAGGATTTTGCATTTTTTTGTAAGTAATAATGATATATAATTTTCATTTCTTGTGATATTTTTTTGCCTGATTTTGGTATCAATGCAATACTGGCTTCATAGAATGAGCTGGGAAGTGTTTTCTATTATTCTGTTTTTGGAATGTTTTGTGAGAAATTGGTGTTAATTATTTAAAGGTTGAGTAGAATTCACCAATTTGGCCAAAAAGACCTTGGATTTTTTGTGGGAAGTTTACAATTACTAATTCAATCTCTTTAGCTGTTATAAATCTACTCAGATACTATATTTTCTCTTAAGTCAGTTTCATAGCTTTTCTGAATCATTTAAGTTATCTAAATTGTTGGCATATAATTGTTAATGGTACTGAATACATTTCTCTTTATTTCTGAGAGATTATTGTTGATGTCCCCTTTTTCACTTCTGGTTTTAGTACTTTGAGTCTTCTCTCTGTCTTGCAATTGGTTTTTCAATTTTATTGATTTTTTCAAAGAATCTAATTTTTGTTTCATTGACCTCTATTTTTTCTATTGTCTATTTTATTTCTTCCCCATTTTAAAATATTTTCCTTCCTTATGCATGCTTTAAAGTTAGAATTCTATATAGTCTCTACTTTCTTACAGTCAACAATTAGGTGACTATTAATATTACTTCTTGCTTCCTTTTAAATATCTGCATTTGGATCTAAAAACTTCTCTCTAAGCACTGTTTTGCCTGTATATCACAAATTTTTGTGTGATGTTTTCACTTCTTTGTATATCATATATTGCTAGTTTCCTTTGTTGTTTTTTTTTTTGAATCATTTGTTAATTAGGATTATGTTGTTTAATATCCACATATTTGTGAAATTCCTTAATTTACTTCTGTTACTCAATTATTCAATTTTTTGAGGCTTGTAAAATCAGCTTTCATATATTTTCTTAGAGAGTGATTTGTGTAAGCTTGAGAAGAATGTGTGTATTCTTCTATTATTGTCTTCAATGTTCTATTAGTCTAGTTTCTTTAAAAATTTATTTGCTCCTATATCATTTTTGATCTTCTGCCTAATTGTTCTATCCATTTTTGAAAGAGGGAAGTGAAATCTACAACTAGTATTTTTGAGTTGCCTAGTCTCTCTTCAAATTTATAATATTTGTTTAATATATTTAAAACTTTTCTACTTAGATATTTCATATTTATAAGTTTTACATTTTCCTGATTGATTGGTTCTTTCATCAACATAAAATTCCACTTATTGTCTCTGGTGACATTTTTTGTTTGTTTTAAAGTCTATTTTTTCTGATTTTGGTATAACCATCTAACTCTTTTGGTTGCAGTTTGCATAGTAAATGTTTTCTTATCATTTTCATTTTCAACCTTTTGCATGTTTTAATCTAAAATGATTCTCTTATAGACAAACAACATTTAGTTGGATCTTGTCTAACAATATTTGTTATTTGATTAGATATTTAATACATTCAGATATAATATTCATATTGATATGGTTGGATTTAAACTTCCATTCACATATTTTCTATATATTACACTTTTATTAATCTGTTCCTTTTATTGTTTTCTTTTTCATTAAATGGATATTTTAGTGTAACATTTTAATAAGTTTAAAAATTTTAACTATTTTTCATAATTTTCTTTTTTCTTGTTCTAAGGATTACAATATACACCTTACTTATCAGAATTTTCTTCGTATGTATAATAAATTAATTCTAGTGAGATCTAGAAAATGTATTCTTATACAGAATTATTTCTTCTACATTTGTGGTATTCCTCTTATCAATATTTCATTTATATATTTTACAACTCCAAAGAGTATTATAATTGACTTTATATAATTTTCTTTCTCCTAAGTTATCTGTGTTGAGAAAGTCTAACAAGAGTGCATTTTAGTTTGGTGTTTTGCCTTCTTTTTTTTACCATTTATTATTTTATCTATTTATTCCTCTGTGTATGAGTTACTTTCCAGGTTTTGTTTCCATATTTCAATAGCGCTTTTGTCCTACTCCCATCTTTTCTGCCATATTGTCAAATGTATTGCATACTTAGGTGTTATAATCCCAAGTATATGCTTAATGTTTTATTAAATTACTTTTTTATTAATTTAGCTAAAAACAATAAAAATTATGCAATATACAATTATATTGTCTTTTTAAACTATCTATACTTAATTACCTTCACCAGAATTATTTGTTTAGTTTTGTTTTAATTTGGATTTAAATTACTATGTAGGGAACTGACTTTCAGACTGACAAATTTCCTTTAGTATTCCTTTAAGAGCAGATTTTTTAGCAATAAATGATTCTGTTTTTAATGTCTTCATTTCTTATTTTGAAGGTTTAGCTGGATATAGGATACTAGGTCAAGAGTTATTTTTTCTTGAAGTATTTTAAAGACATCAAACCACTTTCTTCTGACCTCCATTGTTTCTGATGAAAATTCAGCTGTTAATCTTATTGACTTCTCTTTTTACATGATGAGTTGTTTTCTCTTGCTCCTAAGATTTTATCTGAAATTGGATATCAACATTTTGACTATGGTGTATATGGGTGTTGATATCTATGTTTTCCTACTTAGATTTTGTTGGGCTTCTTGTGATTATGTATAGCTTAATGATTTTTTAAAAAAATTTGTTATGATTTCAGCCATTATTTCTTTAAATCTTTCTCATAGGCTTGTCTCTCTGTCTTGTTCTTGTATTCCCAATGCACATATGTTAGTTCATTTAATAGTGTTCCACATTTCTCTGAGGCTCTGTTCATGTTTCATAATTCTTTAAATTCTCTGTTTTGCTGAATGCATAATCTCTATTAAGATATCTTCAGGTTCACTGATTCTTTCTTCTACCAGCTCAAACATAATTTTCAGGCTCTTTGGTATATTTTCATTTGTTTTACTGTAGGTTTTTTATTATTATTATATAAGTCTTATTTGCTTTTTTTTTTTTAATAATTTCTATCTTTTTATTGTTACCTACTTGATGGGACATTGTAATCCCAACTGCCTTTAATTTCTCAAACATGCTTCCCTTTAGTTTCTAAACATTTATAATAGCTGTTTGAAGTCTTTGTTAAGTCAAAGAGCTGGACCTCCTTAAATTCAGTATCAATTGCCCCTTATTACCATATTTAAGAGTCACTTTTTCCTATTTCTTTGTATGTTCCTTATATTTTGTTGAAATCTGTATATTTTAGATAGTATATTGTAGAAACTATGAATAAAACTTCCCTCTGGCACTTGTTTCTTTTTACTTATTTGCTTTGTGACTTGGCTGGACTATTTTAATAGCATGTATTTCATGCACAGCTTTTAGACTCTGGTGTTAATCCTCAAAAGGCACAGTGTATGGTATATTCACAGACTCCCTGTTGACAAAGGATGGCTTAGATTTTACCTCTTTTCTCTGTACCTATGTGCATCTCTGGTGCCTCTATTGATATCACACCAAGCTTTTTCAACTATAATAGATCACTGTTCTGTTGGTTTTGAGAATACCTGGAGTACATGCTTGGTATCTGAGTGTGTTTGGCTGAGGTAAATGAGCCATTCCTTTCATCTATATGTTTATCTTTATGCAAATAACATGCTGTTTAAATTACTAATTAGTTTTAGTGTGAATCCTCCAACTTTTGTTCTTCCTTTTTATGATTGCTTTGGTTATTTGCAACCTTTGCAATTCTATATGAATTTGAGGCTAAGAATTTTTACTTCTCCAAAAAAGCCTTCTGTAATTTTGGTAGGGATTATATTGGATTTCATTATTTAAATGTTAACAATATTTAGTCTTCTTATCTATGAACATTGGATATTTTCATTTATTTATGTCTTCTTTAATTTCCTGCAACAGTATTTTGTAGTTTTAGTGTACAATTATTTCACCACCTTGGTTAAATTTACTATTTTGAATTCCTATAGGTGCTACTGTAAATGGAATAGTTTTCTTGATTTCACTTTCATGTTATTAATTACTATGCATGTATAGAAAAAATGGGCACCTACACGTTTATCTTGAATCTTGTAATTTTACTGAATTCATTTATTAGTTCTAGTAAATTTCTTCTATATTTGTTTTCTATATATAGCATCATGTCATCTCTGAATATGGGTAACTTGACTTCTTTCCAATTTTGATGAATTTGATTGCTTTTTTAAGAACTCCTTATACAATATTCAATAATGGTTGACAGCAGGCATACTTTTCTTGTTCCTGATCTTAGGGGGAAAGCTTTCTGTCTTTCAACATTGAATGTATTTACATTGGTTTTTTAAAAAGGTCTTTATCATATTGAGAAAATTCCCTTCTAGTCCTAAGTTTCTGAGCTTTTTGAAATAATGCGGGATATTGTCTCATGACTTTCTACATCAATTGAGATGATAATTTGTTTTTAATCTTTAATATTATTAATGTTGTGTCTCACACAGGTTTTCTTATGTTGTACCATCATTGCATTCCTTGAATTCCACTTGATAATGCACAAAATTATATTAATATATTGTTGTATTTGTTTTACTGTATTTTGCTGAGGATTTTTGCATCCATATTCATGAGATATTGGTCTGTAATTTTCTATTGTTTACTTTATTTTTCTGGCATTGGTATTATTGTAATGCTGGCCTAATAGAATGATTCTGGAAGTAAAATCTAAACTTCTATTTTTTTTAAGTGTTTGAGAATGATTAGTGTTAAATCTTCTTTCAATGTTTCATATAATTAAGCATTAAAACCATGTGGTCCTGGACTTTTCCTTTTTGATAGATGTTCAAGTACATATTCAATCTCTTTACTTCTAATAGATCTCCTGAGATTTTCTCTTTCTTTTTGTGTCAGACGAGATAATGTGTACATTTCAAAAAATTTGTTAATTTCATTTAGGTTTTCTAAATTGGTGACAAGTTCATAGTACTCTTACAATTATTTCTATGTTTTTAAGTTTGGTAGTAACATTCTTGCATTCATTCCCAGTTTGAGTCATCTTTGTCCTGTCTCTCTTTCTTTTCTGTCAGTCTGGCTAAATGTTGATCAATTTTATTGGTCTTTCAAAAAACTTTTGATTTTGTTGATTTTATTTTTTTATGTTTCTTATTTCAATAACCTCTGCTTTAATCTTTAAATATTTTCCTTCTACTACCTTTTAATTTTTCTCTTGCTATTTTAGTAAAGTGAATTTTCTTTAAGTATGAAATTAGGTTATTGATTCATGATTTTTTTTCTTTTTAAATGTAGGCATTTAGAGCTCTAAAAATTCCTCTGAGCACTGTCTTCACTGTATCCCATAAGTATTGGTATGTTTTATTTTTATATTTGATTAACCAGAAGATATCTCCTGGAGATGGATATTGCTAAGATGGTGGAATAGGAAGGCCCAGGTATCAGTTCCTCCACCAACACAATGATTTAACAGGTAGAACCATAGGGATCAAGTACTTTGAAACCACAGTCTAACTGAACTCTGGGAAGAAATGAAGGAAGTGCTGAAGGAAGAGACTGTTAAACTGTGGCAAATACCAGTAAATTTCACTCTATGTGTATGGGCTACCATCTACATTTCCCAAATTCATGACAGACAGCAGTAGGGACTGCAGCCCTGGATCTTGATGCAGCTTGTTAGTGCCAGGGTGTGATATAAATAACTAATCCTCTAAACTCCAGGTATATGTGTTCAGATTGCTAATCAGTACTTTTTGATCAGTTGCTTCAGATTTCTGGAAGCCAAATTTTAGGTTGTCCATGGTTCCAAACTTGTGGCAGTTTGAATTACTTTTTTGAATCACAAAAAGAGAAAATTAAGGTTTTTAATTAATCCATTCCATTGGATGTGAGACCTTTTCATTTGGGTTACATCAGTGACGTGTGGTTCAGGTTAACTCTCTGCCCACTTGATGGTCTGATATAAGCAGAGACACACAAAGAAAAAGTGTGATCTGCCATATTTCATCCAGCCATATGAGAGAGAAAAGAAGCTGCCCTTTTGACCTGATCATGTGGGAGAGAGGACTCCATGCTTGCTTGCAAGTACAGCAAAGGGAGAAAAGCCCTGTGAGATTGAGAGCTCTGGTTCTGAACGAGATAAGCTTTAAGCTTGATGGCCCACAGTTGAGCTCCTGGAGATGACAGATTATGGAAGAGAAGACAGAGACCTCAGCAAAGATCACTTGCTATCTTGCTTTACCATGTGGCAACACACTAGCATCAAAAGTAGCTGACTTTACTGAGAAAACATCCCTGATGATGCCTTGATTTTGACATTTTATGGTCTCAGAACTGTAAGCTTTTTCCCAAATAAATTCCCTGTTGTAGGATATGGAAAAACACCTTTCCCGCTCCTACTCCCTTTAACTCTTCAGGCACCTTATCAGCTCTAGCACCTTCTCCCAACCCCCCTTTGACATGGCCGCTAAGGCTAAAACTAGGAACAAAGAACAGCTAGCCTTCTTCAGGGAAGTTTAGGGAAGTTCGCGCCTAAAGTTTTCTGCCCTCCTCCCTAGCAACAGCAACCACCAATGCCTAACCACCATTCATCTTTAAACCCACCAATCCC
>JAQZBX010047077.1:0-20578 GCA_029593785.1 Cabassous unicinctus | reverse complement strand
TACACGTGGCTCATCTGTACCTTCTATTTGAACCTATAGTTGGTGCTGGAGTTGGAAGGTGTTTGTCCAAGAGACTTAAACCTTTGGGCTGTCCTTGTGCCAGCTGTGCCCTGAGCCTCAGTGGAATTGCAATACCTTCTTTCCAGTTCATTGGACTCACCCAGGAAAACTAAGAAAGAGGTGAGGATGGACACCCACCATACCAAGGAAACAAGAAAGCCTGCAAATGCAAGCCAAAGAGTCCTAACCATTAACTGTATGGGATGGAAGCACCCTCTAAATTAGAGGTGGAGTGGACATCACCATACCAGAATCATCAGGATCGGGGAATGAACTATGGACTAGAGTGGTCTTACTGGTATTCTATTATAGACTTATTGTGATTCTGGCAATGGAATTAAGTACCACATTGATGTGGAGGAAGTGCCCACTGGATGCCCTGAGGGCAATGTGAGGGAAAAACCGGTATAATACCGGGTCGTTTTCGAGACTTGGGAATCATCCTGAATGACATTGCAATGATAGATATAGGCCATTATATATCTTTGCATATCCTACAGAATTGTGTGGGAGAGAGTGTAAACTTCAATGTAAACTATAATGCATGCTCAATGGCAATGCTCCAAAGTGCGCTTATCAATTGCAATGAATGTACCACACTAATGAAGGATGGTTTTATGTGGGAATATGTGGGAGGTATAGGGAGCGGTGCATATGGAATCCCTCTAATTTTTATGTAACATTTATGAATTCTAAGTGTCTTTAAAAAATGAAAAATATATTAAAAATATTTATATAAAGAATTCTCATATACCTCCCTCTCCCACACTTTCCCCCATTAACAACATCTTTCATTACTGTGCTATATTTGTTACAATTGATGAACACATATTAAAGCATTACTTCTAATCATGGACTATAGTTATCATTATAGTTTACGCTTTGCCATGCACAATTTTATAATTTTTGACAAAATATATAATGACCTGTATCTGTTTTTACAATGTCATGGAAGACAATTCCAATGCTCCAAAAATGTCCCCATGTTACACCTATTCTTCCCTCTCCCTCCCCACACAATCGCTGTTGGCCACTGCCTTTATATCAAAGATACAAGTCCCTTCATTGTTAGAATAATATATCTGCTTTAGTCCATAGTTGCATTTGTACTTATGTGACCTCTCTCTAAGCCAAACTCAGCATATAAACACACTACTTTTTCCCTGGTGTGGAACATGACTTCCGGGGATGAGCCTCCCTGACACTGAGGGGTTATTACCAAGCAACAACTAGTAATGCATCTGTAAAAGGACCTTGACAGAAAGGGGGAAATATTAAACACAAATGAGTTTTTAAGGATAAATGATTTCAGAGTGAGTGGGGAGATAGGAGGTTACACTCATGCACGTCTCAGCAGGATCTCATTGACTGCCACAATAAACAGTGCCTCCAACAGCAGGGCTCCTGAGGGCTAGAGAGACATACAGACACTATAGGCAGGGCAGACAATCTCAGGAATTTGGCACTCTGTCTGTTGGCTTTACTTTGGAATATATGGTCCCCAATGTAACAGAATCAGATTCATTTAAAATTTTCCTACACATGACTCTTCTAAACTTTTTATTTGAACCTATAATTAGCAATGTACTTGTTAAATATATGCACAAGAGACTTAATTCTTTGGTCTGTTCATATGCCTGTTGAACCCTGAATCTCAGCAGAGTTGCAATACCTACTCTACAGTTCATTTGAATTACCTAATACAACGAATCAAAGGATGATGATGAACAACACCCATTCCAAACAAACAAACAAACAGAAAGTATCTACAACAGCAAGCAAGACAGTTCCATCCATCTGCCTCATGGGATCTAAGCCCCCTCTCAATCATAAACAGAGTGGACAAGGGCATCTCCATCTCGAAATCCTCAATATCGAGGAATGAACAAAAGATCACTTTAATAATAGAAATTTCTTCAAGAAGAAAACACTAGCCATCACTTTCCTTGGATTAATTGCTTGCTGAGATAAGAGAAAGATGTTGTCATTAGAAAAAAGCAGGAAAACTAATTTCTTGAAATTGTTTTACAGTTGCTTCTTGAAATTTGGGAGTGCACAGGAACATAGAGATGATGCCCATATCTGGTATAAAGAATTCTGAAGGCAATAGACATACTAAAGTAGCCTGTGCCAGCAGTGTTTGGAAAGAACGTGGTATAATTAGCTAGGGCATTAAGGGATAGAGACACCTTCCCTTCTAATATTCTCTGGCTTTTGGAGGCAAGGAAGAGAGTACTTCAGATTAAGTGTTGGAGGACTAATGGAGTGATGTTGGGGCTGAAGGGAACTTTGGTTGACCTTCTCTGAGGGTAGTCATTCATTACAGAGGATTCCTGGGTGAATTGGAACAATTCTGCCTACATGGTATGATTTCAGGTGTTCAGGGAAGAATTGCCCATTCCTTAAAAAATACTGCTTGTTCACATTTAAAGTCCTTTTTTTATTCAAATATTTTTATTGAATGCTGACAACATTCTGGGAACTATCGTAGGTACTGGGGACTGCAATAAAAGAGAATAGACATAAGGAGAAAGAGAATATAAACTAAGCCCACTATCAGACAAAAGAGCTAGCACAGGGATTGTGCTGTCCTGACCACAACGTGTGACACAAATCAAGAGCCTTATATGTGTTTTATTGAATAAATAAATGAAGTTAAATTACATGACCTTTTATATCTTTCCTAATTCTGATAATTTGTGTTTCCTTTAGTGTATGGAACTTTGTCTTCACATGTATATATCTTATTTGGACATAATATCAATATTAATTATCAGCTATATGCTTGGTAATGATAATGCATGCTATATATTTGCATTATCTCTATCTTTACATCAACACTCTGATGTGTTTATTATCTCATTTTGATATGACTATATTAGGCTTATAAGGTTAAATGTTTTACCCAATGGGCAGAGCTGGGATTGAAAGCTGAAGTCTTTTTATTCCAAAGCCCATCCATGCTCTCTCTGTTAGATCACACTGTCTCCCTAATATATACAAACACTCTTAGATATCTTCTTTGTAGGAAGAGAAGATACTTTTTAACTATTTTACAGATAAGGAAGCTGAAATCTATAAATGTTAAGTGATATATCTTACAAGTGGCAACACATTGAAATTGGAGCTCATGTCTCCAAGTTTTTTCCTTGTTTCAGTATAACTCAATGCCTTGATAATCCTCAAATGTTCCTTTTTCCCCAATTTCCTTCAAATTCCAGTTTAAAACCTAATTCCTCTGTAAAGTTTTTTCTGGAAATAGCACTTAATCTCAAATCATGTGTGTTCTTCGTGTATCTTCTGTGCATCTGTGTTTCATATAATAAAAATAGCTAATATTTGGCAGACCTTGTTCTGGACACTCTGCATGCATTAATTTCATTTTTAACTGATCACAACCACTTGAAATAGATTCCACTGTAATTCCCATTTCACAGATGAGGAAACTGAAACAGAGATTTGTGATATGACTTTTCCAATCTTCAAGAATTTGTAAGTAGAGATGCTGGGATATGAATGCAGAAAATCCGGATCCAGAGGACTTGCATTTCTACCCATTTCAGTATATGCTCCCTGTGAATTATTTTATTTTGCTTTTGATTAAATATTGTTTTTAAGTGGTCATCAATCCTTTTTATAGGTCTCATTCTTAATAGATAAGTTGTAACACAAGTCTTTTTGTACTCCTGTAACAGTATGCTTTGGTATAGCAGTCTATGAATGGATGGAGTTTAGTGAATATTTTTGACTGAAAGTTAAAGGTATCTCCTTGTGCAAAGAGAATAAAATTTAGCATTCTTTTCCAAAGCATAAAGAAGGTTAAATAAACTCTTTTTCCTTTTTCTTTTTCTTTGATCCCCTCATGGCATGGAATATTTGATGTTAATGTGAAAAATCATGCTTGTCTCTATATTAAATATTCTTATCCTGGTGGAGGTTGTTGAAATTATATTCCAGAAATAGGAATTTTTTCAGTTGCTCCAACCATAACTTTTCCGTCGAGTCTTCCTGGTCATTAACAAAGCACTAATTGGCAAGTTAGTTACAAGGGTTAGGGTGATATTCTATGACCAAAGAATAGAAGAATATAATGGAGCTCACAGAAGAATTAAGCCCAAATAGACTTTTCACTTCCAGTCCATCACCATGTTACACATGAATGCCAGTATTATTTCTCATAAGCAAATAGCTGATTTAAAGCATTCAATGGTTCTCCATGGGACAAGGTTTCTCAAATCTGGCTTAAATAAAAAAAAATTATCTGGAAAATTTTTAAAAATGTAATTTCCTAGGCCAGGGATATTGCATATTTAACAGGCTCCCTGAGGGATTTTAAACACAGCACAGAGCTGAAAAACATCAGACTTTGGGAAATAAGTACAGTCTCTTTAGCTTTGTATTCAAGACCCTCCTTCTTCCTGTTCTGGCATTTCCAGTCTTATTATCTATGTTGCAATCATTTTTATATCCCCCAAACCTTATTGCTGCCTTTAAACAGAGCAGGCATTCAGCATGGTTTATACATTGACTTTGTTTTTTCAGTGTTCAAGTTCACTAAACTAAGTAGCCACCAAGGTTTTATGGGAAATGATGTTGGCATGTATCCTTTGCTTACTCTGCTATTTGTCCTTTCTTCCCCATCAAACTTGATGCTGCCTGAATAATGAAATTTCAAGGTGACATTCAGTTTTTACTTAGTCATTGAGCTTCAGCTAAAGGTCACAGCAAAGTGGAGATGTAGAAGGCAGAAATATTTCTCATGTGGAGAACAGCAACCCTCAAGGCATAGCAAGATTCATAATTCAGTCACCTCTCCCATCATTCCACATTAATGATTACAGTTTTATTGTTTAAAATACTGATTATATGCTCTTTCAAGCTGCCTTTAATTTATACACATTCCCAATTACATCTTAGATTAAAAAAGAAAGATATAGTGCCAGCTACTACTTTCTTTCTCTTCAGTCGAGAAGAATGCCAATGTCCCTAACCAATACCACGTGGTTCCATTATTCTTATTCTCCTGTCAGTCTGTCCAGGTCTTATTGCCAATTGCTCCCTTGGAAAGAATGTCATCATCTACAAGATCACTTAGCTATATTCTGTTCTCTGTGTGTTATGAAATTTCACTATGATGGAAAAGAGAATTATGCCAATATGAAAAAGTAACCCAAGATTTACTTTAATCATCTGCTACCTCAAGATGATTTTATCAGAAGATTAATTAGCTAAACCAAAGAATGATCTTGTGTGTGTGTGTGTGTGTGTGTGTGTGTGTGTGCATATATGTGTATGCATGTGCAGGGACCAGAGGCTGCTAACATCCAGGTTCTGCTCCACATGTACTTTCAAGCAGTGGTGGAAATGGCGGGAGGAATGAGTGCCTTTTTATTCCTTGCCCAATGGTTACATTTGCTCACCAAACCACATGCCTGAGGGGAAAACTTTTTTTCTGATTCAACCATTCAGCAGGGGTTGCTTTTGCTAATTTTCCCAGAAACTCATATATACTCACACTGGCTGTATCTTTATGTGCACATGTGCATATGTGTGTATGTGTGTGTGTGTGTGAGTGAAAAAGAGATAAACCATATGGCCATGTGTGTATACACTTAGAGGCTTGGCATTTTGGACAGACCAAGTAGGTTTCTATGTAGTGTGATTTCAGAGGAATAAAAGTTAAGACCATTCTTTTTCTTCATGGTATTGATCATCTATGCAAATACCCCTCCCCAGCCCACACAAACACTAGGAATTACATTGCTGATTATCATTATCATTGACCCAATGTAATGGAAGTTGTCCCTCAAAATGGTGGTATGATATGGATGAAGAAACACAGGGATGACAATTTGGAGAACTATGTTTACTCCTATCCCGCTACTATATATATATCCAGAAGAATTAAAAGCAGGGACTCAAACAGATATTTTCACAACGATGTTCACAGCAACATTATTCCCAATTTTCAAAAGACAGAAGCAACCCAAGTGTCCATCAACCAATGAATGGATAAACAAAATGTGGTATATACATGTGATGGAATATTATTCAGCCATAAGAAGAAATGAAGTCCTGATGTGTGTGACAATGTGGATGTATCTTGAGGACATTATGCTGAGTAAAACAGGTCAGACACAAGAAGGCAAATATTGTATGACATCACCAATATGAACTAATTATAATAAAGAAACTCATAAGTTAGAATCTAGACTATAGGTCACCAGGAGATAGAATGGGGGGTAGAGAATCTGGAGCTTATGCTTCATTTGTACAGAATTTCTATATAAGTTGATTGAAAATGTTTCAAAATGGATAGAGGTGATAGTAGCACATTATTGTGAATATAATTAACAGCACTGAATGATGAGTGTGAATGTGGTTGAAAGGGGAAGTTTGGGTCATTTATGTTACTAAAAGGAAAGCTAGAGGATAAAACATGGGACTGTATAACACAGAAAACCCTGTGGTGGACGATGGCTATAGTTAATAGTACAATTATAAGAATGTTCTTTTATGAACTATAACAAATATACATCACTATTACAAGGTGTTAATAATAGGGTGGTATATGGGAAAAATACACCTAATGCAAACTATGGACCATAGTTAAAGGCAATATTCTTAAATAAATTTAGGTAAGATTTATCAATCATTTCCTTTATGAGTAAAGCATTTTGAATTCTGTTTAAGAAATTGTTCCCTATCTCAAGGTCATAAAGATATTCTTACATGTTATCTTCTAGAGCTTTATTGTTTTGTCTATTACCTTTAAGTCTACAATCTACCAGGAGTTATTTTTGTACATAATGTGAAAAATATAATGTGAACTACAAATCTAATTTCTAATTTAAGAGTACAGATCTTTATTTCCACTTGGATACCAAATATCCTAACATCATTTACTTAAAAAGATCATCTTTGCACTATTCCTGAGTTGTTATAGCTGCGTAATAGCTTAATTTTCCATATATATGTGGGTCTGCAGCTTGGCTCCATTCTGTTCCAACGAGCTATTTGATATCTATGCACAAATACAACATTGTCGCTTGCGATTTTAAAACCAGTTTCTCAGTTCACCAAAATCCAAGCAAAAGTAAGATTTTTATGATTATTATACTGCATTTATGGATTAAATTTTTGAGAAATGATGACCTTATAATATTAAGCCTTATGATCCATAAATATGATAAATTCATCCATATACTTAGGTCTCTTTAATGTCTTTGTACAATATTTTCAGTTTCACATCTAGGTTTATTTCTTGATTTTGATATTGTTAATTATAAAATTGATATTATCAAATTATCATATTATCAAATTATTGAATTATCAAATTTGATATTGTTAATTATTCCTTAAAAGTATTTTTTCAACCATGCAGTGGGCTGTTTGACAAAAAGGTAATAAGAAGAAATGTTGTTTTCTTCATAGTATTTTAATACACTGAATCATTGTCTATGTTGAATATATTATAAAACAAATCAATTCAACTCTCTGACTCCTATACCAGCATTCTTAGAGTCACGGAATGTTTTTAACAAATTGATTGATGTAAACCAGGGGTGCTGCCCTTTCCAATCTCACTATTGAAACACCATGAGGATCCAGTCTCTAAAAGAGAATGGCTTTTTGTAGCCTCTGATGCCTAACCTAATGGCCCAAATTTCTATTGGCCAATAAGATCAATTATTAATTTTAAATACACAATCTAAAACAAAAATATATTCACATCAAATGTGTACAGCTAAATGAAATTAAGATATGAACGGGAGTTGGAGCATAAAGGGAATCGTCTAAAAGAAATATATCTGCTTGACAAGAGCAAAATGATATTGTCTAAAATCACATTTAAAGACTGAATAGTTTGTATATGGTCCAAAGTAAGAGGTAAGTGAAGAGAACCATAAATATTTCTGAAAAAATGCTGATATCAGGAATTTGCCGTGGAGGGGTGGAAGGCAAGTGTCCAACAAAGTAGGGGATTTCAAGCAGGTAAGTCTAAGTTTGGTGCCATCAGCCTTAAGACAGAATAATTCTACCCCAGCCTAAAGGAGACATTTTGCAAGCATGAAGCATATCATGATTTTTTTTTTTTTTATACTCTGTGTGTTTTGTCTCCCAGTTGGCACATCAATTGGTCTGGCCTTTTAAAGTCATCCTTTATTGAGCCAGAGAAATGAAAGGGCAATCAAATCTTTGTTGAGGAATGGAAAAGAAAGCAAATGTTTTGCAGGTGTACCCCACTCCCTTCTCCCAAAACAGTCAACCTTTTTTAGCCCTACTAGATTATGTGGACAATTTTTAAGTCTATAAGATGTTGCCATGTACTGTCCTTTCTTCTCTGATATATGTTGGTTTCTAGATCCCTCCATTATTCTTTGTATATTAAATACTTTAACTACTTAAAGAGAATTTGGAATATAAAAATGGGAATTAACTGTACATATACTTCTCTAATGATTGAAATCACCTTATCCTAACACTAAGAGTCCTGATAATATGATACTGACCTATATTTTAAAAAATAACCTGCACAGTTTTTGCATCTTCTTCTTAATATTCACTTTGCCTTATGTTATCCTTAATAAGAGATCTAACTTTCTCTGGTTATCGAACTCGCTGGTCATCTCTATGTTCTAACTGAATCTTTTGCTTTATTCTTGGGTCGGTAAGTACCATGATCACTCTGGTATCTTTTGATGATCATATCATGTCAATGTGCACTGATCTTTGGGTCTTATTGTAACTTCCATTTAAGTTTAATCAATGTAGCTGTTATTCTTTATTTGTTAACATAAATATTACTGACAGATATTTGAGAAAGTAGAGAATAGTGGCTAAGTGTTTATATTCTGCAATGCGATTGCATAGGTTCAAATCCCAACCCCACCACTTATTTGCTTTGTGACTTCAGAATTTATTCTACCTCTTTTTGCCTTATTTTTTTAGTGATAAAACAGGCTTAATAACAGACCTCATGAGGATTAGTGGAGGATTTAAAATGTTTAACATATAAAGATCTTCAAACAGAACCTTGCACATAGTAGGCACTAAGTAAATATTGTCTACTTTCTTCATTTAAAAATTTATTGATTGTTCATACATGAACATACATAAACAATAAGTGTATAGCAAAACTTGTAAACTTACAAAACAAATATGCATATCATAATATAGGACTCCTGTGTATCATCCCACCACCAACCCACCAACACCTTGCATTGTTGTGAAACATGTAACAAACTATGAAAGAAGATCACCAAAATAATGCCACTAGCTAGAGCCCATAGCTTACATTTGGTGTATTTCCCCCCCAACTCAGTCAATTATTAACACTGTGCATTAGTATTTTATACGTGTTATAGTTCATGAGAAAACAGTCTCATATTAGTTCTGTTAATCACAGTCCATCTTCCACCACAGGATTCACTGTGTTATACAGTCTCATGCCTTGTACAAACCATTCAACGTGTGGACTCAGTGGCTCTCATTTTCAACAAAGATTTGTGCTGTCATCATTTAAGTTAATTTTACAACATTTTCCTTACTCCAAAAGGAAAAATAGCGTAGCCCCTTATACCCCATTATATATTATCTATTTTTATAATCATATGATTGTATTCCCTTTGCTAGTATCTGTTCCTACTTTGAAACAAGAAAGTGTGTCAAATACCCAAAAATGAAATCCAATTTAGCATTAGTGAGGCATACAGATGTTCTAAAGTTTTAAGGAAGACAGAGAAGAGAGTAAGGGCTTCATTAATTCTTCCTTTTCTGCCCATCTCCTCCATTATTTTATTTACAGCCCTCGCCCCTCCATGCTCAAGTTGAGTTTAGGAGGCAATAGAAGAAAAATGTGCCTCATATAGCCTGTTTAATTTTTAAAATCTCCAGCTATGATGGTAGATTTTCTATTTATCCCATTAGATTTGAAAAGTTTTGATTCATGTATATTGAAACTATTAGGTTCATATACCATTAGGATGCTTATATCTTCTTTTTAAAAATATATTTTTATTAGAGAAGTTGTGAACCTACGAAACAATCATGCACATGTGCAGAATTTCCATACAACATCCCTCTACCAACACACTATATTGTTGTAGAATATTTGTTACAATTATGAGATAATATCATCAGACTATTACCACTAACTATGGTTTATAGTGTACATTTGATATATTTTTCCACACCCCTTATTATTAACACAGTACAGCTTTGGCATTGATGCAAGAATATTACAGTACTGCTGTTGAATATAGTCTATAGTCCATAGGTTACATTAATTGCATTTTTTCCCATTCTTCTCCACATTCTTACCACCTTGCAATAGTGATGTACCCTTGTTCTAGTTCATAGAAGGGCATTCTTTATTTGTATTATTAACCACAATCCTCATCCATCTCTGGGTTCACTATGTTATTCAGTTCCTAGATTATTTTCTAGCTTTATTAACATCCCTAGACTACCTTTTTCAGCCACAATCCCATTTATTTATTAATTTTTAAAATATATTTTTATTTTTTTCTAAAAGATACTTAGATTACATAAAATGCTACATAAAAATATAAAAATATAAAGGTTTCCCATATATCCTACTCCCCACAGCTCCCACTTTTCCCCACATTAACAATTTCTTTCTTTGGCGTGGTACATTCATTGCAATTGATGAACACATTTTGGAACATTGCCACTACGGATGGATTATAATTTACATTGTAGATTATAATCTCTCCGACACAATTCTGTAGATTATGGCAGGATATATTATGGCCTGTATCTGTCATTGCAGTGTCATTCAGGACAATTCCAAGTCCTGAAAGCACACCCATATTACACCTCTCCCTCCCTCTACCCTCAGCACCTCCAGTGGCCACTGTCTCCACATCCATGATATGATTTTTTTTTCCATTCCCTAAATCACAATAAGTCTATAGTAGAATACCAGTAAGTCCACTCTAGTCCGTATTTTATTCCCCAATCCTGAGGGTTATGGGATAGAGATGCCCACTCCACGTTTAATTGAGAGGGTGCTTCAATCCCATATGACTGATGGATGGGACTCTCTTGCTTGCAGTTACAGACTCTCTTAGTTTCTTGGTATGGTGGGTGTCCATCCTCACCTTCTTGTTAGTTGTCCTGAGTGAGTCCAATGAACTGGAGAATAGATGTTGCAACTACACTGAGGCTCATGGCCCATTTGGCACATGCACAGCACAAAGATTCAAGTCTCTTGGATATACACCTACCAACTCCAACACCAACTATAGGTTCAAATACAAGGGACAGAAGAGGCATGTGTAGAGAAGTCACAACTGAGTCCAACTCTGTCACACTTGGGAGCACAAACTCCAAAGTAAGGCCCACTTGCAAGGCACCAAACTCCGGAGCTCTCTGTCATGAGTGTAAGACCTGGGTGTCTCCAGAGCCCTCAGGAGCCCCTCTATTTGGGATAGTATCTACTTTGACAGTCTATGTGATCCTTCTGAGATGTGCATAAGCATTAACTCTGGGATGACCTCCCGACTAACTTTGAAGTCTCTTAGCCATATAAATTTATTTGTCTTTACCATTTCCCTCCTTTTATTCAAGATATTTTTCTAGTTGTGTTGCTAGTTGGTGCTTGGTAGTAAGCCCTCAGTGCCAGTGAGGACTTTTATAAACCAGCTGTGTTAGTTCCACTCACTATAATGTATTATCATCAACTCTATTTCCACATATTTATAATCAAGTGAATTTCAACTTCTACATACATTAAGAACCAGTACCACTTATCAGTCCTCTTCTTATCTCGTAATAACCAGTACTCTAAGTTTTAATGCCATGCATTTATTATTTTTTTTGTATTTAATTCATTTTAGAAAGACCATGCAATATTTGTCATTTTGTGTCTGGCTTATCTCACTTGACATAATTTCTTCAAGGTTCATCCATTTTATTATATATGTCCCAATTCCATTTCTTCTTACTGTAGTATAGTATTCCATCATATGTATATACCACATTTAACTTATCCATTCATCAGTTGATGGACATTTGGGTTGTTTCTCTCTTTTGGCAATTGTGAATAATATCACTATAAACATTGGTGTGAAATATCTGTTCACGTAACAGTTTTCAGTTCTTCTGGATATATTCCTAATAGAGGAATTGCTGGATCATAATGAAGTTCTGTATTTAGCTTCCTGAGGAACTACCAGACTGTCTTTCACAGAGGCTGCATCATTTTACATTCCCACCAACAGTGAAGGAGTATGCCTATTTCTCCACATCCTCTGCAGCAATTATTGTTTTCTGTTTTATTAATAATGGGCATTCTTTACAGCATGAGATGATGTCTCATTGTCATTTTGATTTGTATTTCCCTAATAGCTAGTGATATTGAACATTTTTTTCCTGTGCTTTTTGGCCATTTGTATTTCCTCTTGGAGAAATGTCTTTTCAAGTCATTTGCACATTTTTTTGATTGTTTGCTCTTTTATTGTTGAATTGTATTCCAAAATATTTTAACTTTATTTATTGTGCTTCTCATTCCCATAATACCTGATATTTTTTATGTATGCTTTCAAGGTCTTCTTTGTGTTAACCCAGGGTCCTCTTATTATCCTTAATCTCTTGAGCCATCTTATTGAATTTATTATGGAGATTTGTTTGAACATCTATGATTTGGTATCTCAACTCTTTTGAGTCATCTGGAGGCTTTTCTTGATCCTTTGACTGGACCACATCTTCCTGTTTCTTGGTATGGATTGTAATTTTGTGTCATGTCTTGGCATCTGGCTTATTAGATGTATTTATTCTAAGAGCAGTTTTTTCTTTAGTTTATGGATTTCTTGTCCTTTCTCCCTTGCTGGTAGTGTAGTAGGAACCAAGGCTGTAGCTGGCATTGAAAGCTGTGGAAGCTGAAGCTGCACAAATTACCACAGAAACCAATGAATCTTCTCCCACATTTCTTCTCTGCCAGGGGTAGGGACAGAGCCACATCTGTGTGTAGTATTCCAAACTGTGCATGCCAAGACAGTCTGTTGCTGCCCAGAGAGACTGATGAAGCCTTATACCCCTTCCTCCCCTGCCTGGGCAAGGATGGAGCTGCAGGTGTGGGCAGCAAACTATGCCATGCAAGCCTATACTGACCACAATTGACCAGGTAGATTAATGTAGCTCCAGGCTACCTCCTCCTCTCCCAAGTGTGGGAATGGAACCTCTGGAGTGCCTAATAATCTAATCTGTGTGGACCAAAAGTGCCTAAAGCCCAGAGAGGTTGAGTTAACACAGATCCTTTCCTATCCTACTGGTGGGTAGGGATGGAGCTACAAGTGTCCAAGTATTCATTATATGCGGCCTGAGAGCACGAAGCACGTGGAATTACCCAGAGAGGAGGAAGAAACACCAGCCCTCTTCTATCCTATGAGGGCAAGGATGGAGCTACAGGTGTCTGAGTATCCAGTCTGTAAAGGGTGAAAGTGCTTGCAGTTGCTCATATGGGGGGAGGTGGGGATGGAATCAAAGGCACTCAACAAACCAGTTTGTGCAGGCCAAAAGCACCTGCAGTTGCCCTGAGAGGCTGAGGAAACACATCTCCACTCTTATCCTAAAAGGAGATGAGGATGGAGGCCCAAGAGTCCGAATATACAGTCTGTGCAGGCTAAAACCACCTGTAGTTGCCCAGAGAGGCTGAGGAAACACAGTTACTATTCTCTCCTTTTGGGTGTGGGGATTGAGCTCCAGGTGACTGACTCTCTAGTCTATGCTGGCTAAAAGCATCTGCAGTTGCCCAGAGAAGCTGGTACAGGTCCTGTGAGATTCCTCCGTGCTGAGGGTAAGGATGGGGTATACGCTAGGACTGCAGTCTGATCTGGATGGAAAGGAGCCTGTACTTATCACCAATGTAATTTTCAATCAGCCCTTCTTCCCCTCAAGGTGGGGGCAGAGTTAAAATGGTGGCTACGTGCCTCTTTTTGACTTGAACAAGTTCAAACTTTAACTGTTCTTGGATTATACCTCAGCCAGCCAAATTTAATAATCAATAGCTGGAATTAATGCCAAACCATCTCTTCCTCTTCCATTTTTGGGAAATGTAGCTTCCAGCTCCACCCACAAAATAGCTCCTGAGGTGGCTTGAACCACCAGTGGAGGATGAGCACTGGCTTCCGCAGTATAGAGTACTCTACTCATGAAACTTAACTGCAGATGGGCTGTCTCCTGCCTTCCATTCTTTCAAAGCTGTTGCAGGATGCTCTTCTAGTGTCCTGTCCCCCTCCCCCTAAACAGGTGCTTTTGATAGTTGTGGGTAATTACTAACTGCCCTGTATGATGAGCTGACTCTTGGAGCTCCTTTCTCAGCCACCATCTTGCCTCTCCCCTTGCTTATATCTTATTGATTTATTAACCCTTTTATCAAAAAGAAATGCCCCTCTTTATCTCTGATAGTATTCTTTATCTTGACATATATTCAGTATGATATTAATATAACCACTCCAGCTTTTTATGCTTAGTGTTTGTTTCAGATATATTTTCCTATTTTTAATTTCATCAGATTTGTGTCTTAAATGTTTAAAGTGTATCTCTTATAAAAAGCATAGAGTTGAGACTAAGTCAGGTCTGACAATCTCTGCCTAGAGGTTAGAGTTAAAGTTTTAGTCTACTAAATTTTGGATAGACATGTTGAAGTTTAAATGACATGCCATACAATTCATCAATTGTAAATGTGCAGTGGATTGTTTTAGTAAATTTACACAGTTGATTTTCTTCTCAGCTCTATCTCCCCCACTATTCATTAACTGCTTACTTATAATATCACCATAACCCACTATTAATATATTTCATCTGTGCAAAAAATTTCCTTCACGCTTGATTTCAGTAAATCTCTGCTCCTACACAGGAAAGGATGGATCTGACTTCTGTCTCTATAATTATGTTTTTAATAGAAATATAATAGGAATTGTATAATGTGTAGTCTTTCATGCCTGACATCTATCATTAAGACCTGGGCATACATATAAGGCATATGAATGTGTTCAAATATTCATGGGGCATTATCACGGGGAATGAAGATTCACACAATAACCAAAGGAATATCAAATTCCCATCATGGGGAGCTCTGCCACATTCTATAAGATCAGCAATATCCCCTAAGTATAAAGGCAATGACTAGTGAAGGAGCATGGTCCATTGACAGGCCCTTGATATAGAAGACTGTGCTTATGAGCCTTTACTCTTGAAATGGAAACTTAGCCTAGTGTTGCAGGGTGCCTAAAAGTTGCCTCCTGGGATCCTACTTGTTGCTCAAATGTGGCCTCTCTCTAAGCCAAACTCAGTATATAAATACATTACCTTCCCCCCAGTGTGGGACATGACTCCTGGGGATAAGCCTCCCTAACACCGAAGGATTACTACCAGGCACCAACTAGCAATGCAAACTGGAAAAAGACCTTGACCAAAAGGGGGAAAAGGTAAAGACAAGTGAGTTTATATGGCCAAGAGACTTCAAAGTGAGTCAGGAGGTCAGTCCAGAGGTTACATTTATGCAGGCCTTAGAAGGATCTCTTTGACTGCAAAAGTAGACACTACCTCAAATAGTGGGGTTCCTGAGGACTCTGAAGACATCCAGACACTATAGTCAGGGCAGAGAACTCAGGAGTTTCGTGCTTTGCCCCTGGACCATACTTTGGAATTTATGCTTTCCAGAGTGACACAGTTGGACTCAGTTGTGGTTTCCCTACTCATGGCTCTTCTGTCTTTCTATTTGAACCTATAATTAGTACTAGATTTGGTAGATGTACATCCAAGAGAATTAAATCTTTGGGCAATCTGTGTGTCAGCTGAGCCCAGAATTTCACTGGAGTTGCAACACCTATTCTCCAACTCATTGGTCTCACTTAGGACAACTAACATGGAGGTGATGATGGACAACTACTATACTAAGGAACCGAGAGAGTCTACAACTGTAAACAAGGGTCCCATCCATCAGCCCTATGGGATCACAGCCTCCTCTCACTTAGAGGTGGAGTGGACATCACCATCCCAGAATCCTCAGGATTGGGGAATGAACTATGGACTAAAGTAGACTTACTGGTGTTCTACTATAGACATATTGTGGTTCTAGCAATGGAAGAAACTGTATCAATGATGTGGAGGCAGTGAACACTGGAGGTTCTGAGGGCAGGGAGAGCGAAAAACAGGAGTAATACTGGGGCATTTTTCAAACTTGGTAGTAGTCCTGAATGACATTGCAACAACAGAAATAGGCCATTATAAATCTTATAATAACCTAATGAATTCTATGAGAGAGAGTGTAAACTACAATGTAAACTTTAATCCACGCTTACTGCAATGCTCCAAAATGTGTTCATCAATCACAATGAATGTACCTCACTAATGAAGGATGTTGTTAATGTTCGAAAATGTGGTAGATGTGGGGAGCAGGCATATGGGAATCCCCTATATTTTTTATGTAACATTTCTATAATCTAAGTATCTTTAAAAATAAAAAAATTAAATTAAGAAAAAGAGATAAAGATTTGAGTTCATTCATGATGTTGCATGTACCAGTAGTTTATTTTTTTGCCTTTCATTGCTGAATAGCATTTTCTATATCCATTAGCCAGCTGATGAGCACTTTGATTTTTTCCAGTCGTGGACTTTAAAACTATTTTGAAGATTTTCATACAAATTTAACTTGGTATATACTAGTAGTGGAATTTTGGGGTCATATGTTAAGTGTATGTTTAATTTTTAAAGAAACTTCCAAAATGCTTTAATAAGTGGCTATACTAAGGGCGGTGCCTAATGAAGGAGGATGGACCATTGTACCAGGCCCTTGATATTGATGATTGTACTTATGAACCTTTTCTTTTGATATTGAAGCTTATATGTTGCCTAAGAGTTACCTCCGGAAGGCCTCCTTGTTGCTCAAATGTGGCCTCTCTCTAAGCCAAACTCAGCATATAAAAGCACTACCTTGCCCCAGGCATGGGACATTCAAGAGATTATTACCATGCACCAACTACCAATGTAGCTGGAAAAAGACCATGACATAAGGGGGAAATCGTAAATACAAATAAGTTTTTATGGCTAAGAGATTTCAAAGTGAGTCAGGAGATCATTCCAGAGATTACCCTTGTGCACGTCTCAACAGGATCTCATTGACTGCCACAGTAAATAGTCCTTCATATAGTGGGGCTCCTGAAGGCTCTAGAGACATCCAGACACTATAGGTAGGGCAGTCAACTCTGGAGTTTGGCACCTTTCCAGTGGGCCTTACCTTGGAATTCATGCTCCCCAGAGTGACAGAGTTGAACTCATTTATAGTTTACCTACACATGGCTCTTCTGCCCCTTGTATTTGGACCTATAGTTAGAAATACACTTGATAAGTGTATGTCTAAGAGACTTAAATGTTTGGTCCGTCCATGTGCCAGTTGGGCCCTGAATCTCAGCAGAGTTGCAACACCTACTATCCTGTCCATTGGACTCACCCAGAACAACTAACAAGGTAATGATGATGGACAATATCCATCGCAAGGAACAGAGACAGTCTACAACAGTAATCAAGATAATTCCATCCATCTGACCCATGGGATCTAAGCCCCCTCTAAATTAGAGGCAAAGTGAACATCACCATCCCCAAATCCTCAGAATTGGGGAATGAACAATGGACTAAAGTAGACTTACTATTATTCTACTATAGACTTATTTTTATTTTAACAATGGAAGAACTTATATCATTGATATAAAGGCAGTGGCCACCAGAGGCTCTGAGGGAAGGGAGAGTGAAAAATAGGTGTTATATGGGGGCATTTTGGGGATATTGGAATTTTCCTGCATATTATTGCAATGATGGATACAGGCCATTATATATTTTCTAATAACTTTCAAAATTGCACAGGAAAGCATGTAACAATAATGTAAACTATAATCCATGGTTAAAGGCAATGCTTCAATATGTGTTCATCAATTGTAACAAATGTACTGCACTAATGAAGTATGCTGATGGTGTGGGAAAGTGTGAGGGAGGACGGGTGGGGCATTTGGGAATCCCCTATATTTTTTTATGTAACATTTATGTAACCTAAAGTTTCTTTAAAATAAATAAATTTTTCAAGAATGAATGGCTGTACTCCTTTGCATTCTCAAGAAATATGAGTTTCAGTTTCTCTATATCCTTGCCCACACATGGCATCATTAGTCTTTTTGATTATAGCCATTTCAGTGATTGTGTAGTAGTATCTCATTACCATATTAATTTGCATTTCCTGAATATCTAATTATGGATATCTTTTCATGTGCTTATGGATCCATATATTTATTTATCTTCTCTGATAATATAGACATATATTATGTATGTATTATTAATATACATTTATTATTCAAATAATTTACCCATTTTCAATGGTTGTTTTTCTTCTTATTCAGTTCTAAGAATTCTACAAGTCTTAATTACTTATATCAGGACTTAGAAAAGTTTTTCAGTGAAGGTTAAAGAATAAATATTTTGTGCTCTTTTGGCCATATGTTTCCTGTTGCAAATACTCAGCACTGCCATTGTAGCACAAAAGCAGCCATAGACCATACTTAAATGTATGGGCACAACTGTGTTCCTATAAAATTTTATTGATAAAAATAGGAAGCTGGCACATAGACTGACCCTTGAGTTATATGAATTGCAAATGCTTTCTTCCAGTCTGTGGCTTCTCTTTCTATTTCCTTTATGATATCTTTGGAAGTGCAAGTTTTTAATCTAGATGAAGTCCAATTTATCATTTTTAATGGGTCATGCTTTAGGTGCATATCTAAGAAAGCCTTGCCTAATTCAAGGTGACAAAGTTTCTCTCATGGTTTCTTCTGTAATTTTTATCATTTTAGCAATTATATTTAAGTTTATGATCTATTTTGAGTTACATTTGTGTAAAGTGTGAAATAATGTTCTAAATTCATTATTTTATGGGTGCATAGCCAATTGTTCCAGAACCAGCTGAAGTCACCACATTGACTTGTCTTGCACTCTTCAGTGAACATCTACTGGCAAGAAATGTGAAGGTTTCTTTGTTGACTATTATGTTATATTGATCTATAGATCTACTCTTTCATTATTACCACACTGTCTTAATCATAGTAGTTTTACAGGAAATATTCAAATCAAGTATAAGTAATCCATATTTATGGTTTTTTTATTCAAAATAATCTTGGCTATTCTGGGTCTTTCACATTTCCATAGACATTTTAGGATCAGCTTGTCAATGTCTGCAAAGAGGACTACTGGCTATTGATAGGGATTATGTTCAACATATAAATAAATTTTGGGATATTACCGTCTTAACAATATTGAAGCTTCCAACCCATGAACATATTATCTCTTCATTTATTTATATCTTATTTATTTAATTTTATTTATTTAAATAAGGTTTAATTTGTTGTTTTCAGTATACAGTTCTTGCACTATTTTCTTTTAGCTTTGTTGTTGTTTTTGTTGTTTTAATGAAAAAAGGTATAATAGGCTTTTTATTGATCTCCCAAAAGTAAAACATTAAACGACTTTAAATCTAAATCTGAAAATTTTGTTCAGTAGATGTTGCAGAGAATTTCAAAATATACATAAAGTTTAGCTTTCCTTAAATCATTCCTCACTCGAAAATATCAACTTTATTTCAAAAAGATATTACTGGGGAGCAGATGTGCCTCAAGTGGTTGAGGGCCCGCTTCCCACACAGGTTCCATCCCTGGTGCCTCCTAAAAACAAAACAAAACAAAAAAACAACAGGCAAACAAATGAAAAAAACAACTCAAGGGAACTGATGTGGCTCAGTGGTTGAGCACCAGCTTCCCACATACGAGGTCCCAGTTTCAATCCCTGGCCTTGGTACTTCAAAATTTTTTTTTAAAAAAAAGGTAATAGTTTATCTATCTCTTCAGACTAAAATATAAGCTACAAAAGATCAGGGACTTTATCTCATTTGGTCACTGTATAAGCTATAACTGTGCACATAATAGGTGCTCAGTAAATAATTACTGAGTTAACAACTGTAAAATAAAATAAGATCTAAGTAATTCTCTCTGCTAGGTGTTTCAGTGTATGGTAAGTATGAAGTTGAGCCATATGAAACTGCTTCTAGTCAACAATATTTTACCTGAAAAAGTAAGAATTCATATGGTTTAAATCAATTAGTTTTTAAAGCTTTCTAGAGGATAATAGTAAGAAGCAAAAAAGTAAACAGATTCTGTAAGAGCTAAGTTGAAATGAAGGAAGATTTCAAGTTCAAGTTCTACTGCATTCAATTCCATTAGTTTTAGAAAGGTAACAAAAAAACATATGCTTATTAATACAATATATGGTTTTATGAACAAATTAGAAATAAGCCCTACATAAGACCCAACAGCTGTTTTTTTTTAATTATCCTAATCATAGTTAACCAACTTCTATCCTTTAATAGCTATTTTTTTATTCAACTTGTATGAATTTGAGAGTCTGTGAGACCTAAAGATGACTACCCAATTTGGCAAGAATATATTCAAATTGT
>JAQZBX010047076.1:0-20578 GCA_029593785.1 Cabassous unicinctus | reverse complement strand
CTTGGGGCAATGAGGGCAGCTTGAGCCTCCACAGCTTGCAGCACCAACTACATCCTTGGCTCCTACTACACAACCAGCAAGGGAGAAAGGGCAAGAAGCCCTGAACTGAAGAGAAAAACTGCACCCAGAATAAATACATCTAGTAAGCCGGATGGCAAGACACCAACAAAAATTTTCAATCCACAATGTACAATTTACAAAATTTACAAAAAACAGGAAGATAGGGCCCAGTTAAAGGAAAAAGATAAGCCTCCAGATGACTTAAAGGAGTTGAGGCAACTAATCAACTAATTATTAAGAAGAATTGTTCAAACAAATCTCCTTAATTAATTCAATGAGATGGCTAAAGAAATTAAGGATATTAAGAAGACACTGGATGAGCACACAGAAGAATTTGAAAGCATGCATAGAAAAATTGCAGATCTTATGGGAATCAATGGAGAAATAAATGAAATTAAAAATACACTGGAATCATATAATAGATTTGAGGAAGCAGACGAAAGGAATGGTGAACTTAAAGAAATGGCCTCTGAAAGTGAACATACGAAAGAACAGATGAAGAAAAGAATAGGAAAAATTGAACAGGGTTTCATGGAACTAAATGACAGCAAGATACATGCAAACATACATATCATGAGTGTCCCAGAGAAGGGAAAAGGGGCAGAATGAATATTTGAAGAAATAATAGTAGAAAATTTCCCAACCCTATTGAAGAACATAGATATCCATGTGTAAGAAGCATGACATACTCCCTTCTGTAAAAATCCAAAAAGACCAAATTGAAGACATACTAATCATAATGTCAAATGCCAAAGACAAATAGAGAATTCTGAGAGCAACAAAAGAAAAGTCATGCATAACATATAAGAGACACCCAATAAGATGAGGACCTGATTTCTCACCAGAAACCATGGAGGCAAGAAGACAGTGGTATGATGTATTTAATATACTGCAAGAGATAGACTTCCAGCCAAGAATCTTTATCTGGCAAGATTGTCTTTCAAAAATAAGGTCAAGTTTAGAATATTCACAGATAAACAGAAACTGAGAGAGTTTGTAACCAAGAGACCTACTTTGCAGGAAATACTAAAGGATGTGCTACAGCCTGAAAAGAAAAGACAGGAGAGAGAGGCCTGGAAGAGAGTCTAGAAATGAAGATAATATCAACAAAAGAAAAGGGTTAAAAGAGTGGTGAAAATAAAATATGGCAGATAAAACTCAATAGGAGTAAACTGAACCAACATTGTAAACCACTTGTAGTCAGAAAACTACAACTCATTTTTAAAATAAATATAAAAAATACCTAAATAATTGGAAGAACATTCCATGCTCAGGGAATGGAAGACTAAATATCATCAAGATGTCAATTCTACTCACATTGATGTACAGATTCAATGCAATCCCTATAAAAATTCCACCAGCATTTTTAAAATAAATGGAAAACATGATTATCAAATTTATTTGGAAGGGTAAGGGGTCGTGAATAGCCAGAAATATCTTAAAAAGGAAAAGCAAATTTGGAGGACATACATTTCCAGACTTAAATCGTATTCCCTAGCTACAGTGTAAATGACAGCATCATACTGGAATAAAGACAGACTCATAGACCAATGGAACCAAATTGATGGTTAAAAACCTGACCCTCACATCTATAGTCAAATAAATTTTCAATAGCCTATCAAATGCACTCAGCTCAGGCAGAACAAACCATTTAACAAATGGTGCTGAGAAAATTGGATATCCATATCTAAAGAAGGAAAAAGGACCCCTGTCTCACACCTTATACAAAAATTAACTCAAAATGAATCAAAAACCTAAATATAAAAGCGAGAACCATAAAGCTTCTAGAAGAAAATGTAGGAAAATATCTTCAAGACGTGATGGTAGGTGGTGGATTTTTAAAGGAGATAAGAGGATGACTCAGATGTACTACTGATGTTTCATTATGTAGAAGCTTTAATTAGCCTTATTGTAAAAGTGTGGAAATGTACAGAGTTGATGGTGACACATTATAGTTAGTAGCAGCTGGTTTAAAAATGGGGATGTGGCTGAAAATGGTAGTCTAGGGACATAAATGCCAATTGACAGAAAGAGAGTAATTTAGGGACTGAATATTACAGTAACCCCAGAGGTAGATTAGAATTGTGGTTGATGGTATAGATGCAAGAGTGCCCTTTGCGAACTAGAAAAGATGTACATCCCTATTGCAGGGTGGTGGGCATGTGGAGAAACATGGGAAAAGTACACCTGGCGTGACCTATGGATTGTGGTTATCAGTAATAGTGTAATATTCTTGAATCTATGCCAAAGATGTACTGTGTTGATAATGGGGGGGGGTATGGAAAATTTGTACCAAATTTATGCTGTGGACCTGGTAATAACCAGAAGATATTATCTCATAATGTGTAACAAATGTTCCACCTTGCTGTGGTGGGTTGATAGAGGGGTGTTGTATGGGAATTCTGCACTTGTGCATAATTGTTTTGTAAGTGTACAACTTCTGTCATAAAAATATATTTAACAAATAATAATGGGGTGGGTTGGGGGAAAATACACCAAATATAAGATAAGGAGTATAATAGTAGTAAGATTTTGACAATATTCTTTCATAATTTGTAACAGATGTTTCATGACAGTGCAAGGTGTTGGTGAAGGGTTGATGTATGGGGCCCCTGTATGATGTTTTGTATGTTTGCTTTGTAAGTTCACAAGTTTTACTGTACACTTATTATTTATGTATGTTCATGCATAAATGATATAATAATAATTATAGGGTGGGTTGGAGGAAAATACTTTGGTTAGTAGTAATATTTTGAGGATGGTCTTTAACCATCAGTTAATTATGTTTAATAACAATGCAAAGTATTGGTGGTAAGGTGAGGTATGTGAGCCCTGTATGATATTATGTATGTTTTGTAAGTTCACAACTATTGTTATACACTTACTGTTTATGTATAATTATGTATGAGTGGTATACTTAAATTATTTAAAAAAAAAATAAAGGAAATGAACCAATAAATAGCCAAATACAGTTAGTAGGAAAACGAAAGTGTAATGATAGTTTTAAATATAAGAAATAAAATACACAAAAATTTAAAAGAACTAAAACTAAAATAAAAATTTGGGATAGTAAAAAATAATGAAAAATATTTTAAATTTTTTTTTTGATATTTTGCCTTTCTTCCCTGTAATATTTGTTGTCTTGTATGTAGAGTGACATTTTCTTCCATTTATTTCACAGTATTTTACATTTTTTCATTTTGTTTTCAAGGAATTTTCGCTCATAGGAAGGTACAGAATACAGGGGATTCCCATATACCCAAATCATCCCCTCTTTCCCCCCTTCCCGTATTAATAACTTTTTATATGTAGTTGATACCTTTGTTACAACTGATACACAATTAGTTAAATATAGATACTAACCATGGCCAATGGTATTTTACATTAAGGTTTACATTTTATACCATACACTTTTATAAATGTTGATGATATTTAACATCGCCTGTATCCATCATTGCAAGATCATGTAGAACACTTCCATTGCCCAGTAAATACCTTCTGTTCCATCTATTCTAATTATCCCTCCCCCTCCCAAAGGTCAGGGAAGGCCAAAGTTTAGAGAGGCTGGGCAGTCAACTCATTGCTCTGAGAGGGTGATTCTGTATGCCAAAGTTTAGGGGGAATGTTGACTTAATCTCACTGTACTAGGGGTGCTAGGGCTTGAACCCACAGATTGGGTAAGGTGTGGCAATCACCCCAAAACTCTTGGACGGTGATGTGTGGATCTTGATCAACACCCAGATGCCTGATGAGAGTAGAACCAAAAAAATGGCCATTGGGTAAGCCTGTGGAAAGGGCGGGTCCCCATGAAGCCCCAAAGAGAAGAAATGATCATCTTAAGCATGACTCTCAAACATTGATCTAATGAAGTATGTCCTGCAGGTTTACTGAACTACAGAGGACCTGACTCATATTTCCCTGCCAATTCTCCTTGTGGTAATGAGAATATTTATCCTTTGTATGTCCATTTGTGTACTAGAGGCAGTTAAATGTTTTTGTAAGTTTCAGAGGTCTATAGCAGACAAGACTTTATCCCAAGACAAACTGTATTTCTTTAAACTGATTATAATATGATTTTGTACTTGCATTGTTAATGATTTAAGGTTTTTGGAATACTGTAATGTATTTTTGGAATTCAGAGGGTGGAGTGTAGCAGTTTGGCAGTTTGATATAGTTATGAATTCCAAAAATAAATATTGGATTATGCTTGTAAACTGGTCTGTTAATCTGAGCATGATTAAGTTATAATTAGGGCATCGACTGAGCCATGTCAGTTCTGCCTTGAGCCCCTTGGTGGGTGGCGTCTCAAAGATAAAAAGACATGGCAAAGGACCGTGGTGGAGTAGTTTTGATGTTGGAGTTTTGATGCTGGGGCCTCAGGAGACGAGCAGATGGGGGATCTTGGTCATGAGAAAGTAGAGAAGGCCCTGGGATAGAGACAAGCCATTCCCCTGATAGTGTACTGCTCACCTTGTGGAGAGGGGCAAAGCCTAGGGAGCCTCATAGTCTATGGCTGACCTTGTGGAGGAAACACAGGAGCTGAGCGTGGAGAGAAATGGAGGTTCGGGAAGAGAGGAACCCAAGAAGCCTGAACCCTCTCAGATGTCGGCAGCCATTTTGCTTCAACATGTGGCCATATACTTCTTTTTTATTTTCTATTTCTTTTAGCTCTGCTGTAATCTTTATTATTTCCTTCTTTCTATTTCCTTCAGGGTTAGTTTGTTGTTTTTGTGATTCCTCCAGGTGTGTAGTTCTTCCATTTTAACTCTTTCTTCTTATTTAATATATGCATTTATGGCTATGAATTTCCCTGCCATTACAGCTTTTTCTGCATACCATAGGTTTTGATATTTTTTGTTGTCATTTTCTTTCATTTCAAGATAGTTTACTTCTTTTGAGATTTCCTCCTTGACCCAGTGTTTGTCCAAGAGCGTGTTGTTTAACTTCCATATTTTTGTGCCTAATCTGGTTCTTTGGCCCTTACTGGTTTACAGCTTCATTCTGTTGTGGTCAGAGAAATTACTTTGTATAATCTTAGCCTTTCAGAATTCAATGAGAATTTTTCTGTGGCCTAGCATGTGGTCGCTCTTGGAGTATGATCCATGTGCACTCAAGAAGATTGTATATCCTGCTATAATTGTGTGTAGTGCTCTTCATGTGTCTGTTAGATACAATTCCTCTAATGTATTATTCAAAATCTTTGTTTCTTTATTAATTCTCTGTCATGATGTTCTATTTAATGGTGATCATGGTGTATTAAAGTCCCCCACTATAATTGTAGAGGCATCTATTTCTCCACTTAGTCTTTCCAGTGTCTGCCTCATGTATTTTGAAGTATCCCAGTTAGGTGCCTAAATGTTTATGACTGTTCTTTGTTCTTGAAAGATTATCCATTTTACTAATATACAGTGTCTTTGTCTCTTACAATAGTTTTGTATTTAAAGTCTATTTTGTCTGATATGTGTATAGCTTCTCCCGCCCTTTTTGGTTGTTGTTTTATATAGGATTGTTTTCCAGCCATTCACTTTCAGCCTCCTGAATTCCTGGGTCTAATGTGGGTTTCTTGTAGACAACATACAGATGGATCATATTCCTTTATCCATTATGCCAATCTATTTATTGACTGGTGAGTTTAATCCAGTAATGTTTGGTGTTATTACAACAAGGAATTACTTACATTAGCCATATTTTCTTTGGGTTTATGTATGCTATATTTTGTTTTTATTTTTTTCTGTGTCTTTTTAGTTGTTCTTACACTCTCCTCCAAATCTCTTTCTCCTGTTTTTTCCTGGCACCCTGCAGAACTCCCTTTGGTATTTCTTGAAGGGCAGGTTTACTATTGGCATACTCTCTTAATTTCTGTTTATCTGTGAATATTTTTAACTCTCCGTCATTTTCAAATGCCAGTTTTGCTGGAAAGTGAATTCTTTACTGGAAGTTTTTTTCTTTCAGTACCTTAACTATGTCATACCACTGCCTTCATACCTCGATGATTTCACATGAGAAATAAGAACTTAATCTTATTGCGCTTCCCTTGTATGTGATGGTTCTCTTTTCTCTTGATGCTTTCAGTATATTCTCATTGTCCTGAGCATTGGACAGTGTGATAAGTATATGCCTTGGAGTAGGCATGTTGGGTTTTATACTGTTTTGGGTACGCTGAGCTTCCTGGACCTGTACATCCATCTCCCTCAATAGGGTTGGGAAATTTTCAGCCATTATTTCCTCCAACATTCCTTCTGTTCCCTTTCCTTTCTCTTCTCCCTCTGGGATGCCTATAATGTTTGTATTTCTGCATTTTGTGTTGTCATTCAAATCCCTATGTCTCTGCTGGTTTTTTTCTATCTTTTTATCTATCTGTTCTATTATCTGCTTGATTTCAGATGCACTGCCTTCCACATTACTGATTCTTTCCTCTGCCTTTTAAATCAACTGTTATGTGGTTCCAGTGTCTTTTTGATTTCTTGGATTGTGCCATTCACCATCTTATCTATCTTTTTATGTATCTTTACAGTTTCCTAAGTATGTTCTCCTAGTGTCGTCTTAATACCCTTAATCTATTCCTTCACTTCAATAAGTTGGTCCATATTTGTTTGGACAGCTTTGATTAGTTGTTCAATGGAGTGTCTCTCTTCCTTGTGCTTATTTTGTTCATTGGAATGGGCCATGTCTTCCTGTTTCTTAGAACAGTTTGTAATTTTTTCTTGCTGTCTGGTCATCTTTTTATCTTGTTCAGTTTATTCAGTTGATGTTTCTCTCATTACTCTAGGGTTTTATTTAGTTGTTGGCTTTTTTGTGTGTGTTTTCTCTTTGACAATTTGTTCATCTTATTCTATTTCCTTGTTGTTGTCAATGTTCCTGTAAGGAAAAAATTTAATGTAGAGAAAGCCAAAGAAGAAAGAAAAAAAAGGTAGTAGTAATAATAATAATTATTACAGGAGGAACCATATAAGACCTTGGAAAATGAATATTTAACTCATATAACCAGTGTAGAGTACTAGGAATAATGAACTGGGAAACCAAATAGAGAAAAATATATAAAATGAACTAAAAGGCCAGAATGATGAGTAGAGAGGGAAAGATAAAAGACAAGAAGAAAAAAGTTAATAAAAGAAAGAAAACAGCATAGAATAGATAGAAATAAAAACCAGAAAAATTGAGGATTAAAAAAGGAGTTGGACTATAAGAAAAACAACAGAAAGCAGAAAATAGAAAGATGAAGGAAGGAAAATAGATAGCAGTGGTAGACAAAATCGGTACACACAAAAAGGGAAATTCAAGGCAGAAGAAATACAGTATCCAAGAAACATGCCAGGATCACCATGAGGAAGTTATCTCTTTGTCCAGTTCCCTTCAGATTGATGCCCTTAAACCTCCTGTACTGTGGGTTCTGACAACAGTTCACTTGGGCAGGATCTTGCCCCCACTCAGCCAGTGTGACATCTCAGTGAGAGAGATCTGTCTATGTTCCTTTGAAAGTAATACAATTAGGACCAGAGAAAAGGAAAGAGATAGGAAGAGAAAAAGAAAAATAATAATGGTAAAAGGTAGGAGAGCAACCATATAAGACCTAGGAAATTGTAAAGTTAACATGAGTAAGAAGCACAGAGGAATAAGATTTGGATAGTAGGATAGAAACAATGAAATAACCAGAATATAGAAAATACATAAAGTCAATTAAAAGGCTGGAATGGTGAGAAGAGAGGAAAAGAAAAAAGAAAAGAGGGAGAAAAATTTAAAAAAAAGAAAGTAAATAGATGAAAACAGAGCAAGGGAGATATACAAACAGGAAAAACTGGAGACCAAATTAACTGGAGACCAAAAAAAGAGGTGGAATGAAAGAACAACAAAGAAAACAAAAGAAATAATGATGAAGGAATGAAAAGAATTAGCATAGGTAGAATAAATTAGTAACCAAAAGAAAAGAAAAGTAAAAGAAACAAGCAGAGAAACAAAGGAAGTGTATACCAAACAAGCAAGAAACAAGACAGGAGCAACTCATTTTTAAAAAAGGAGAGAGAAGCAAAAAGAAAACATGGAAAATCTCTCTTTTCTCTTAGACCCCTAAGGATCATCTCAGGCTGCTGGTTTTCCTCAATCACTCACCTTGCAGCCTGCCCTCTGCAGGTTTTGAACAGGGTTTTAGTGAGTAAAATAAGAGAAATAAAAGAAAAGTAACCCTTTTTTGGGGGAAAAGATAATAGAACAAAGAAAAGTTAATACAAAAAAAAATGTCTATATGTTCCCTGTCATAAAGTTGCAGCTGGAAAATTGATAACCTGGGGAAGGGCTTCTCAAGAGCCAAGAATTGAACCAGGGACCTCATGTATGCTAGGCAGGAATTCTTCCACTGAGCTATTCTACCTCCTTGTGTTAATTAGCCTTCCAGAAGGCTATCCGTCCTTTTCCCTCAGTTAGGTTAGATCCCCTGCAGTCACCTGGAGTGGTGCTGATCTCTGACTGTCTCTGCCTCCTCTCTGATGTAATTCCTCTCTTCACCTAGGTGACTGGGTGTGACCACCTGCCTGAAGAGATCCCCTTCCAATCTCCCTGCTGAGTTGGGTTCCCTTCTGACATTCAAGGGTGGCTGAGCTGGCTAAACTCAGCACAAAGAAATCACTCTTCTCCCTCCCAGATCCCTCTACTTTGCAGGGAATCTGTGTCACACTCGCATTTGGAGCATGGGGCCAAGGGCTCCACCTAATCTGTCCACCCTGAGGCCTGGGTATATGTGCCCCTTCCAGGCACTGAGGTAGGCCACCAGTGATTATTCCTGGCTTCCATCTCTGTCCAGTACCCTCCTAGATGACTCAGAGAACCTTCCCATGGAGGTAGACTCTGCTCTTCTCTCAGATACAATTCATCAGGAGTTTTATCCTCACTTATCTTGGGGGTGGGGTAGAGGAGCCATTCCCGGCAGCCTGGAGGTTTAATAACTCAAATTTACTTGGATAGGCTTCTTCATGTCTCTGACCCTCCTTCTTCTGGAAGTTGGTAAACAGTGTCCTGGTTTGCTGTGCCCCAAAGCAGGTCCCTGGGCCAGCCTCTGGCTTTTTCTTTGTTGTTTTAGTGTTTTAGTTAGTCTTATCTGCCTAACCCATTGGCCATGTCTGTATAATCTGGAAAATGGCCCTTACCAATTTTCTAAAGTAGGCTTTTGGAATTTTGGTTTGTATTTCATTGAATCTATAAATCAGTTTGGGTGGGGAAAATAAAATTCTTACCATTTGTTTTCGAAAATTGATTATATGAATGGAGGCAACAGGCCCCCAATTATATACAGAGTTAAATATACATTTCACGCTTTTTCAGGACTTGGGAATTATCCAGAGTGACATTACAAAGACAGATATGGGCCATTTTACATCAGCATATAACATTGAGAACTGTGTGGGACACAGTGTCATCTACAATGTGAAACAATGGTCCATGCTTAGTAGCAAAGTCTCAGGATGTGTATATCCATTGCAGGTGATGTGCCACACTAATGAAAGGTGTTTATATGGGAGGTTATTGGAGGTGTGGGAGGTGGGGAACATGGGAATCCCTGTAATTTTTTTTGTAACATTTATGTAATTTAAGCATCTTTTAAAATATAAAAATTAAATAAATAAAATAAATACAGCATTGATTTTTATTGGGACAGAATTAAATCTATAGATTAGTTTGGGTAGGATAGACATCTTGATGATGTTTACTCTTCCTATCCATGAACAGGGAATATTCTTCCATTTATTTAAGTCTTCTTTGATTTCCTTTAACAGTGTTGTGTAGATTTCTGTATGTAAGTCCTTAACATCTTCAGTTAAATTTATTCTTAGGTATTTGATTCTTTTATTTACTATTGTAAATGGTATTTTTTTCTTGATTTCCTCCTCAGCTTGCTTGTTATTGGTGTACAGAAATGCTACTGATCTCAGAGAATTGATTGTATAGCCTGTGACTTTACTCAACTCCTTTAAAAGTTCTAGAAACATTGTTGTAGATTTCTCAGGGCTTTCTATGTATAGGATCATGTCATCTGCAAATAGTGAAATTTTTACTTCTTCCTTTCCAATATGGATGTGTTTATATCTTTTTCTACCTCAGGGCTTGAATAAGCACTTCTTAGACAATGTAAAATAGGAATGGTGATATTGGGCATCCTTGTCTTGTTCCCGATCTCGGAAGGAAAGCTTTTAGTGTTTCACCATTAAAGATGATGTTAGGTATATGTTTTTCATATATACCCTTTATCATATTCAGAAAGTTTCCTTCTATTCCTATCTTTTGCAGTGTTTTTATCAGGAAAGTATGCTGTGTGTTGCTGAATGCTTTTTCTGCATCTATAGAGATGATCATGTGAATTTTTTCTTTCAATTTGTTTATGTGGTGTGTTACATTGATTGATTTTCTTATGTTGAACTATCCTTGCATAACAAGGAAGAAACCCACTTGGTCATGGTGTATAATTCTTTGGATTTATTTTTTTTCATATTCATTGAAAATTGTTTATTTGCTG
This sequence comes from Cabassous unicinctus, assembly GCA_029593785.1. Lineage (NCBI taxonomy): Eukaryota > Metazoa > Chordata > Mammalia > Cingulata > Chlamyphoridae > Cabassous > Cabassous unicinctus. The sequence goes on along the minus strand of JAQZBX010047076.1, from coordinate 10,017 downwards.
AAAGGAAAAGATTTTGCTGTTCACAATTATTGATATGTTCTTGAATATGATTATCAAGTATTTTGTTGTGGATTTTAGCATCTAGTTTCAATAGGGAGAATGGTCTGTAATTTTCCTCTCTTTTGGCATCTTTGACTTTGCTATTAGGCTAATGGTGGTATCATAGAATGAGTTGGGCAGTGTTCCTTCTAAATCTATTTTTTGGAAGAGATTAAGCAGGATTGGTGTTATCTCTTCCCAGAATGTTTGGTAGAATTAACCATTAGAAACGTCTGTTTCTGGGCTCTTCTTAGTTGGGAGGTTTTTGATGAAGGATTCTATATCTTTATTTGTAAATGGACTGTTGTGTGCATCAATTTCTTCTTTCATCAGTGCTAGCTGCTTGTGAGTTTCTAGGAATTTGTCCATTTCCTCTAAATTTTTGTTCTTCTTGATATATTATTTTTCAAGTTATCTTCTTATGTTACTCTTTATTTTTGTGGCTTCAGTGGTGATATCCATTCCCTCATTTCTTATTTTGTGTATTTGCATCTGCTCTCTCTTTTTCTTTGTTAGTCTTGCTAAAGGTTTGTCAATTTTATTGATCTCCTTGAAGAATTATCTTTTGGTTTTGTTTATTTTTTCCAGTGCTTTCTTATTTTCTATTTCATTTACTTCTGCTCTACTCTTTGTCATTTCCTTCTTTCTACTTCCTTTGAGGTTCATTTGTTGTTGTTTTTCCAATTCCTCCAGCTGTGCAGTGAGGTCTTCAATTTTAGCTCTTTCTTCTTTATTGATATATGCATTTTTGGCTATGAATTTCCCTCTCATTACAGATTTGGCTACTTCCCATATGTGTTGTGTTGTTTTTTCATTTTTATTCCTTTCAAGTGAATTACTGATTGTAACCGTTGGCCAATTTGATGTGATTATGAATCCCAAAAATATAATTGGATCATGCTTGTAAACTGATCTGTTAATCTGGGCATGATTAGGTTATGTTTAGGATGTTGTGCCCCACCCCTTGGTGGGTGGGGAATCGAATATAAAAGGCAAGGTAAAGGACAGATAGAACAGGTTTTGAAGCCGTCTTTGAGAAGCAGATTTGATGTTGGAAAGAAGGCCCCAGGAGAAGAGAAGCGAACTGTTCAACTGATCATCTACAGCTGACCTTGTGGAGGAATCAGGAGCTAAGCCTGTAGAGAAATGCAGCCCCAGGAAGAAAGGAACCCAAGAAGCCTGAACCCTGGGCAAATGTTAGCAGCTGTCTTGCTCCAACACGTGACAATGGACTTTGGTGAGGGAAGAAACTTATGCTTTATGGCCTGGTAACTGTGGACTTCTACCCTAAATAAATACCCTTTATAAAGACCAACCCATTTTTAGTATTTCACTTTAGCACCCCTTTGGATGACTAATACACTGATTTCTTTTGAGATTTCCTCCTTGACCCACTGTTTGTCTAACAGTATGTTGTTTAACATCCATATCTTTGTGCTCAATCTGTTTCTCTGGCCCTTAGTGATTTCCAATTTCATTCCATTATTGTTAGAAAATTACTTTTTATGATCTCAATCTTTCTGAGTTCTTTGAGAGTTGTTCTGTTGCCTCACATGTGTTAGTCTATCTTGTAGTTTGATCCTTGTGCACTCAAGAAGTATGTATATCAGGCTGTATTTGGGTGTAGCATTCTGTATATATCTATTAGGTCCAGATCCTCTAATGCATTATTCAAAGTCTTTTTTTTTTTTACTGATTCTCGGTCAAGATGTTCTATCTAATGGTGATAATTCTGTATTAAAGTTCCCCACTATAATTGAAGAGGCATTTATGTCTCCACTTGATCTTTCCAATGTTTGCCTCATGTATTTTGAGGCACCCTGATTAGGTGCATAAATGTTTTTGATTGTTCTTTCTTATTGGAATATTACCCCTTTTACTAATATTTAATTTCCATCTTTGTCTCTTACAATAGTTTTGCATTTAAAATCTATTTTGTCTGATATGAATATAGCTACTCCTGCCCTTTTTTGGTTGTTGTTTGCTTGTAAAATTGTTTTCCAGCCATTCAATTTTGGCCTCCTTGAATCCCTGTGTCTAAGGTGGGTTTCTTGTAAACCACATATAGATGAGTCATATTTCCTTATCCTTTCTGCCATTTTGTGCCTCTAGACTGGTGAGTTTAATCCATAAGACCTCAGGTGTTTCACCCTACAGTTTCCCTTACCAGTGTACTCCTTTTTCAGTGGTTTGCTCCTCCCAGATTATCCAAAAACCTCAAGGTTCTCTTCCATGCTTCTCAAAGCTAATAGAAATGCCAGGGAGTGGTAAATCTTGTCTTATCCTTTTAAAATACTAACTAACTTTTCTCAATCCATTTTGTGACATCAGTAAGGATCCCTGGGTAAATGGATTTGCTCCAGTTAAACTCCCACAATGCCCAAAATATAGTGATTGAGACTGCACCAAGGATGGTCTGGTCACCTTCCTGGCTGAGATTCATTTCCCTTTCCACAAGTATCTCCATATCACATCCAAGTAATATAGTCATCAGTATCCTGGGTCTTTACCTCAATCCCACTCTTGATACCAGCTCAAGGTTGATCATATTGGGATACTGATGCAGTTAATGGAAGTAAAGGTTTTTTTAACAGCATAGGACACCAAAATGCAGCTGTTGGAATAATACTATGTCCATCAAAGAGTTACAAAAATGATCACAAAAGTGAGGACACTGTTCTAGGTTAAAATATAATACACAGATTTAACAGCAAAAGTTAGCGAGTGAACACCACAGATAAAGAGTAGTTCATGAAGTCTTCCAGTTAAGAAAAGATGTTATATACAAAGGACCAGGATTCAGAACACCATTTGATTTCTTAACAAATCTAGATGCCTAAAAACACCAGGCAAGCGTGTACTTCCAGCAGTATAAAATGGGAATGGTAAGGGAAACCCACAAATGTATATGTAATCCAGCCTAAATGACATCAAACATATTTGAATACATTGTTTATTGTGAAAAAAAAGAAGTGCAATCTCTATGCCTCACTGCTTAAAAAGAACATTGAGAGGAAGACAGCACATTAAGCAAATGTGGAAATAGGACTTCTTTGGGAAGCACACTGCTTCCAGGCGGTGACATGAGTTTTAAAGATGAAAAATGGTGTAAGAAACTAGATCATGCAACATAAGAAAGTTGAATGGGATTGTTCCATTAAGTCAAGATCTTCAAAGGAGATCACCATATTAAATAAAGAGGAAGATAAATCTGTCCATCAATTTGTCTCTCTCTGAGTTGGAAAAAAATGCTATAAAAATAATGGCCTAATAGCACATTATTGCAACCATAATCAGCAGAAATCTTTTATAGGTATATGTGGTTAAAAGGGGAAATTTTAGATTGAATATTTTGCCAGAATAAAAATTAAAAGATGAAACATAGGACTGTACAAGAGAGTGAATCCTATTGTAGTCAATGGACTATAGTTAATAGTACAAGTATAAGAATGTTCTTTAATGAATTATAACAAATGTATCATACCAACACAAGGTGTTAATAATAGGGTAGTATATGGGAAAAAATACACCTATGTAAACAGTGGGCAATAGTTAATTGTACCAATTAATAACCTTTCACCAATTGTGACAAAGGAAACTACTGTTAAAAAAATAGTACAGTGATAGAGGACATCCAGGAAGATGGCATTGGAGCTGGTAGACAGGGCTCAGCTTTCTTACTAAAACAAAGGAAGAAGAGCAAAAAGCAGCCCAAGGGAACTGCTTTGGGGATCTGATTACCAGGAGAGTGCTGTGCATTGACGAGGAGGGTGAGGGACAGAAAGACAAAAAAGTTTGAAATGAAAAACATGAGCTACCAGCACCTAAGGCCAGAAATGGCACCCATTTCCCACCCTGAAGATGAACAGCAAGAGTCGATCCTGTGACTCATTGTTGCCAGCTGTGAGGGGAACAGACGTCATCCTCCCTGGGAAGCAGTTGGGTGGTTGAATGGCAGAGCATGCTTTGTTCTCTTCAGTGAGTTTGGCACACATTGAATCTTGGCTCTGACTAGACCTGAATCACAGCCAGAGATTGAAACAGACACCTTTATGAAAAGAGTCAAAACAGCTCCATCTGCAGGCCGGCTGGGAAAATTCAGGATGAAAAACTGCTTTTTGGAGTCTCTCATGAGCTAGACCACTTGGATCTGATCTGTGCACTATTAATGAGTCCCTGGTCCTCTTAGGCTGGGCAATTTTAAACACTTAGAAGAAGTTGAACCAAAAGTCAAAGAAGAGTGATGAAACAAAACCACTAGGTAAGAGAGAGAAATTGTCAGAATAAATCCACGAACATGATCATATACCTAGATATCAGCAAAAAGTGACAAGCCATACTAAGAAACAGGAAGTGATGCCCCAGGCAAAGGAATAAATCAAAAATACCGATGAGGCAAGTATATGTATCTCAAGCACTTGAGTGCCTGCTTCACACATATGCAGTCCATGGTTCAACCCCTGGTACTTCCTGAAAAGCAACAACAAATAAATTAAAAAGCCAATACCGGGGAGCCAATGTAGCCCAGTGGTTGAGCGCCATCTTCCCATATATGAGGTCCTGGGTTCAATCCCCAGCCCAGGTATCTCAAAAAAACATCCTGATGAGACACAAGTTTTAAGACAACTAATCAATGATAATCATGCAAGTCTACTATATCCATTCAAGGAGTTGAAGGCCCGTATGTCTAAAGAGATAAAGGAGGTGGCAGATGTGGCTCAAATGGTTGGGCATCTGTCTGCCATATGGAGGGGCCTGGGTTCAATCCCTGGGACCTCCTGGTAAAATAAAAATAGAAAATACATAGAGGGTGTACATGTTGCCAGGCCCCACATGCAGACATGCCAGGCCCTGCTGAGCCATGCAGCAAGATGATGATGTAACAGGAGAAAGATACAAGGGAGAGCCAAGACGAGATGCACCAAAAAACCAGGAACTGAGGTGGCACAAGTTTCAGAATCCCTCTTGCCCACATCAGAGGTCCCCAGGATCAAATCCTGTTGAAGACTGGAGGAGAAAGATGAGAACACAGGGCAGGAAACAGACACAGATAATTGCCCAGCAAATGGACACACACAAAAAAACAGAAAATAGGGGAGGCGGGATTGATATGGATAAAGTAAATAAATAAATAAATAAATAAATCTTTTTTAAAAAAGGGAGAGATAAAGGAAATTCCAAAGACACTGAATGAGCATAAAGAAGATGGTTAGACTGGAGAAAGTGCATAGCCAGCAGGAGGCAGCTATATCGGTTCGAGATTTATTTAGGAGTTGGTGGAAATTTCAAAACTCATTCAAAGAACATTGTGGGGGCCTGTTTTAACTTTGGCTTTTAGCATCTGGGCAGCTTTACTGATATTTTTTATCAGGGTTTTCTCTCGGGATTGGGTTAGCTGGATTGGTTGGACCATTATGAAGTCTCCTGGGTCCGGCCTTGATGGGTTGTGTATTCTGATTCCAATTTTCAGTCCTACCTGGGCTTTTAAAAAGGTATTTTCTGATCTGGTGGTTATGTTTAATAAGGTGAGTTTTATGGGGTCACAGATTTCTATGCCATATCCTGCCGGGCTGGTGATTTTCTGTAGGAGAGGGGGGAAGTCAGTGGGAATCCCTTCCAAGGAGCAGTGGCACCTACTAGCAAGCTCCAAGAGCAGCAGAATCCTCTGCCTTTTTGGGGGTCTTGGCAGAGGTATTTGTCATAACTCCCATAGCTGCCACCCCTACACCCTCTACTGAGGGCAAGTATGGGGGCACGGGAGTATGGGGCAATCAGCAAGGTGTAAGGCACATGAACCTGGATTGCCCTGCAATCATCATATATTACAGAAGGTGAAGTTGCACCTGCTGAGAACAGGACTGAAGCATTCAGCACAGATATTTTGCCCCAGCTTTGACTAAATTGCAGCTGCCATAGATTTTGGGGGTGGGTATCGGCTCTTAGGGAGGGGTCAAGGAAGTAAAGGACAAGCAAGTTAAGGCACAAAACCATCCTAGTATATACCAGTAAGCAATTGCAATTAGGGCTCTATTCACAACAGTCCAGTCTGTAGGGGCCACAGCAGTGAATCCAACTCCAAATACCAAGGTGAGCAGGCTGTATATTCAGCTGATGTTTGATGAGGTTGGTGCTTGAGGATCCCGGGTGACTCGCACTCTGAAGGGGTGGCTGGGTATGGGTTGGGCAGTCCAACTGTCCTGCTCTTTATTGAGATGTGCCTTCTTGTCCCTGGAATGATGGATCCAAGGGGCAATGCCTGCAACTTTAAGAGCAGTAGGAGTTACAAGGATCACAGTATGTAGACCTGTCCAGGAAGGCTGAAGGTGTTCTTTTATCCAGTCTTTGCCCCAGAATAGGTCCCCTGGCCAGTGGGGATGCACTGGGTGTCCCAGGGGGATGAGATTCCAGGACAAGATAGTTTTATGTATTTCAGCTAGAGCTTTACCCAGCTTCTGGAGGATGGAATCTTGGTTAGCCTCCCCCAAAAGTTTGAGATTTCTACTTCTACTGTTGCAGTTGCTGTAGTTTGGGGACTTCATTCATCCAAAGGATTGACTGGACTGGATTTCTAAGGTGGCAAACATGGCAGAGAAATGTTGTTGTCTGTCTTCTGGCACCCCATTTGGGATTGTTGAGCAGAACTCCTTACATGTCACCTCTGTTGGTAAGTGGCTTCCTCATACCATGGTGGCTGCTTCCATAAAGGAATGAGAAAGAGAAAATTTTCCAAGAAGCCCAGGCAGAAGTTTGAGAGTCCTCTCTTACTAGACTTAGAAACCACACATCACATCCACCATACTCTGTGGATCAAGGCCAAGTCACTAGGTCAGACAAAATTCAAGTGGAGGGGAATTATACAAGGGATTGCAAGCTGGGATGTGTGACACTTATTTGGAGACTACCACAAACTTGACTATCATAATGTATCAAAAATTCACCCCTGCAGTAATGATTTAATAAGATGCTTTGAATAATGGGAATTACTGTGGATCTGAAAACCAGGAGTCCAGGTATCAGGTCAGTACACCAAGGGGACCTGAACTGAAGCTGGGGTAGAAGTGGCAGGAAAAAAGAATAAGGGTTTGGTGGCATCACATTGGATAGGAGGCAAGAAAACAGATATGCCTAGGTGTTATAACTCTATCATAGTTGAACATTTAACAAAAGGCCTAGGACCCTGAAGAACTTCTTCATCAAATGTTTGGTAATTAAATTTCAGGCTTATAAATAATGTTTTATTTCCATCTGTATAAGAAAAATGAAGTTGCAGGTAGAGCATTTCATGAGTGAAACAGTTATTTCAACTGTTTTGTTTATTTCAAAATGAAAAAGATATCATCCCTTTTCCTTTTCTAAAACTCCATAGTCTACATGACTGGGCATTTGATGTCTATTTTCTTTCATTGCTCATTGTTCACTTTTTACATACAAACTCTAGTTCCTCAGCTAGTCTGATGTGCTAAATATGGTTAGAGGTCATAGTACAATTTTAATTAATCATCACACTTGCCCTCACACCCACTCCCCCCATTAATTAGCACACTTTGTAAAGAAAGTTCATAGATCCAACAGCTTGAATGCTTTCAACCCATATCTCCCTAGGAATACTTGAACAAGGGACATCCATGTATCATTACTAGTTAATTGTGATGGGGATTTCTTACTCACTCCACCTATCTATTTTAACCTAGAATTTTATAATTTCAGCACACTTCCCTTTAACCCATTTCACCATATTTTTAATCCCTAGAAATATTTAACCCATCGAGTTACACAATATATTAACCAGGAGTTAAGGTATTTTTTAACATATTAATTTTATTGATAATAATAATAAAGCATGAACACATTCAAAGTATACAGTCATTGGTATTTGATATAATCACATGGTTGTTCATTCACCACTTAAATCATTTTTAGAGCATTTTCATTATTCTAATATAATAATAATAAAAACAATCAAACATCAATAAAAAAACTCATCACCTCTCAATCTCTCTATGCTTCCCCTGCCATACATAGCCGCTATTCTGTTTCAGTCTTTAGTTTATTTGTAATTATATCTTGTAAAAACAGTCATATATGAAATATCACCCATATTAGTATATTACATGAGGTTTCAATATGTTATACAGTCCCATGTTGTATTTTTTGCTTTCTTTCTAATTATGTACATGATGTTAGACTTACCCTTTCAAACACTGTCATACCCATATAGTAGCTCTGCTAGTTCCACACACTATGATGCACTTTCACCATTTCTATTCATTTCCAAAGATTTACAAACAACTTTTTTTATCAATTCTGCACATATTAACCCTCAGGTTTCCATTTTCTACCCTCATTCTATTTTATGGTGACCTAAATTCTAATTATTAACTCCATGAATTTTCACAAAATATTTATTTCATAATAACACAATCATACCATATTTTTCCTTTTGAATCTGACTTGCTTCACTCAAAATAATGTCTTCCAGGTTCATAAATATTGTTGTATGCTCCATGAGTCCATTTCTTCTTACCACTGCATAATATTCCATCATGTGAATCCACAGCAATATATTTATCAGTTCATCATTTGATGGACACCTGGGTTGCTTCCATCTTTTGGCAGTTGTGAATAAAGCCACTATGAACAACAGTGTGTAGATGTAAGTTCGTGTCACTGCGTTCAGTTCTTCTGGGTATAAATGCCAGGTCACATGACAAGTCTATATTCAACTTCCTTAGGAAATGCAAAACAGTCCTCCAGAGTGGCTGTACCATTCTACATTCCCACCAACAGTAAATAAGCATTCCTTTCTCTCCACATCATCTCTAACATTTGCAGTTTTCTGTTTTTTTAATAGTGGACAGTCTAATTAGCATGAAATGTTATCCTATTGTAGTTTTGATTTGCTTTTCCTTCATCACTAGTGATGTTGAATATTTTTTCACATTTTCGTTTTTTGCCATTTGTATTTCTTCTTTCAACAACTGAATTTTCAAATGTTTTTCCCATTTTTCTGTTGGGTAGTTTGTCTTTTTATTGTTGAATTGTAATATCTCTAAAATATCATGGGCTATTAAGCCATTATCTGATATGTGATTTCTAAATATTTTCTTCCATGAGATGGCTGCCTTTTTTTTTTTTGTACCCTTTGGACAGAGCCAGCTGCTCCTAAACTTTTCATCTTTGGAAATGTTAGGTGATGGTTTCAATCTGTTTACTTTTGATAGGTTTATTGAGGCATTCTATTTCTTCTAGCATCAGTGTAGATGGTTCATGTGTTTCTAGGAATTTGTCTATTTCATCTAAATTTTCTACTGTTTGGCATACTGCAGTATTTAGTATCTTCTTATGCACTCTTATTACTGCAGGGCGTCAGTGGAAATATATCCCCTCATTTCTGATTTTCTTTATTTGTGTATTGTCTTCTGTTTCTTTCTCATTCTAAGACTTTGTCAATAATGTGGACATTTTCAGAGAAACAACTTTCTGTTTTGAATTCAAATAAAATGTGGATTATTTAAAAATAATTAATAGTTACAGTAGCTAGTGGTTCCAGGATTTCTACTTTGTAATTGAAAGCAAAAAGTCTTTCAGTTGATCCTGAAATCTGAGCCTTGTTCTCCTGGAAGATATGTGAAATATAGATAACTATTTTTCGGACTAAATAAATAATTCTAATACGCTATATCTTAGTATGCAAAAGGCTGCCAAAGCAAAATACCAGAAATGGGTTGCCTTTTTGAATGAGAATTTATTAGGTTAAAAGCTTATAGAACAATGGACTGGTGACCTATGTCTCCACAACCCCTGTGTTAAAGCCTGGAGTGGCAGAACTATCCCTACACAGTGGGGAGAAGAACCAACTTCTTCAAATGCTGGGCAAACTCACCCTTTCTGTACACATGGGTGAGGTCCTTCTCTTGGCCCAAGAAGTCTTAAGTCCAGACCTCAGTTTCCATAATTTTGCCCTTGATGTCATTTTTG
>JAQZBX010047075.1:0-20579 GCA_029593785.1 Cabassous unicinctus | reverse complement strand
AGTTGCTGTTCCAACCGTTTTTTTTTTTTTCCCCCATAAGGTTGGGGTTCAGCCCACTATGTTAACCACCACAGGCACAGGTAGGCTTAAAACTCACGAATCTCTATGGTTCAGTCTGCATCATCGATCTGCCCAGATAGATGTCCCAAGCTTCTCACTCCACACGCCCACAGCACAGACCCCCGTGCAGGACCCCATCCACTATCCGCCATGTTCTGGGAGCTGTCTGCAGTTGCCCTCCTAAGTGACGCCATCTTGCCACTCCTATTATCTCACTTTTAGAAACAGCCTTCTCAATTTTCAACACTTGAGACCACACTGTGAAGATGGAGAAGGTAAGGAGTAGTGGGTTCAGGGTGGGGCAGGCTCACCTTTTAACTGCTGCCATTAAAGGCACCATCATATCAGGGCTACTCAAATCCAGGCTCCATGTCAGCAACACCCTGGCCCAAATTTGTCACACCATGTAGACCACTGAGACCTTGCCCCAGAGGAGGATGGAAGGGGCTTGAAGCCACACATGAACCATCAATCAGGAGGCCTTGGGCAACCCTTGACATGGCAGGTAAGATTGTTAATTTCTTAATTAACATGGGAGCCAATGACTCAGTCCTAGCCTGCACTCTAGACTTCACTAGCCTTGGTTGTGCCTAATGAGGGGAGTGAATAGGGAATCAAGATTTAGGCTGTTTACTAAACCTCTCCCCTGTAGAATAAGGAGCCTCCTCTTATAGCATGAATTAAGTTTAAAACATTCCTGGCTATTCTTAGCCCCCTGACTATTCCCTTCCATCATTCCAATCCCTCTAGCAATAAAAGGCTTGCAGGGATGTAACTAATAGTATGCAGCCCCTAGAGCAGTCCTAATTTATGTCTCATGGGGGCAGGGCTTCTCTGGACTTCTTAGTTCCTTACTTAGCAGCTGCCCAAGGATTTTATGTAGGAATGAAGCTGGAGGGTCCTGCATGAAACTTCTGCTTTGGATGGACACTAGAAGCTTTGCATTTAGGTGATTCTAAAGGCAGGTCTTTCCTTAAGCTAAACTAAGTAAGGGTAAAATTCTCTCTTCTGTCCTAATCTGTGCTTTCTTTAACTTTGTCAGTCTGCTTATGACTAGGAACTTGTAAATCAGATTTGGGGTTTGCTTGTCACAAATTGGATAACAGTGAAAGGTAACCTAAAATTGAGTCTTTAAATGACAATACTATCTTGCAATTGAGTTTCATATATAAAAGAAATCACATGAAATCAATTCAACTGCTGGGAGAGTAGAAAACTTAGCAAAGTTGTTATCCATAAAATAGTTTTAAATGCTTAGTTAATAAACATATGTGCCCAATTTGTTCTAAAATAAAAACTTACTAGAATCTGTAAATAAGAATTAAGATCTTTATATAGATGCTTTTATATTATAAAATATCAGAAAGATAATATCTGAAATTGCTATAACTGAGTGGATTTAACCTAGAACCTACTACTGTGATGGCAGTCTTAAACTAATTTACTTTTATTTATAGTTACTTCAGGTATAGCCAAACCTTTGCTTATGCTATGGTCATTTTGTGACTAGCTTACTAGCTTCACCTCAATTTTAGACTTCAGTTATAATGATGATAATTCTAAACTGAGTTTGCCTTTGCTTATGGTTATTTCATGACAACTTCTGCACCATGGCTCAGGGGAAGGCAAATTTAAGACACCCTTGTATCCTTTCCTTCCACTGGTATTAATAATCCTACTGTTTCTCATTTCTCTATTTGTGCAATACATTGCTGCATAGTGGAATTCTCAACCCTTAGGGTGGGATGTCCACTCTTCCAGTTCAGTGGTTGTGAGAATACAGTTATCTCCAAGGACTGGGGAGTGGAGTCCCCCCAACTCAAAAGTTGATGTTCGTAAAAGCAGCAAGTTATGAGAAAAACCAGGTATACTTGAGAATTCAATGACCTCAGTGAGTATATACTGAAATTAGTGTTTCTCATTCAAGGTCTGTCAAAGTCAAAAATGGAAATAACAAAGTTCTGAAGTAGGGGGAACTATTGTAAATTGTGTTTTAAAGTATAGGGAACAACTTGGTTATAAGCCAATAATTAAAATGGATGAAACTCTTCACAAAATTGCATGGTTACTTTGCAGATGAATTAGAAATAGCCTCCAAGTAAATCTTTTAAATGTTATTTTGCAGTTAAACTCATTTTGTTAAAGAATGAGCTTAGGTTTGTGTCTAACTCTATTTGTGTCTGCCTGTTTGATCAGTGTATATCTTCATACTTCAGGGTGGTAATATCAAATTAACAAATGACAATTCTTAAAAGAGTTCTATACAAGCTATTAAAAATTAAATATGCACTTACTTTATGTAAAAGAATATTCCTGGAACCCAAATTAGGCAAAGCAAGAAGGAAAGGTCTCAAAGAAATCTGAATATGGAAACTATTGGAAAAGGGAAAAAGATTTTACTGAGCTCTTTGACCTACCCTGCCCCCAGGACCTTCTCTTTGCAAGAGTTGTGAGGGAAGGGCTAGGTGTAGCTGATTACAACTCTATCTTCTAGGATGGGGAATTAGGAATCAGTTTGTCCTATAGTTCCTCAATTTAAATGTTTTAACAGCCTTAAAATAATGTAGCTAATAATCCTGATAAGGGAAGTGCTGGGACCCTAACCCTCCTCAGCAGAAACCCACAGCTTTAGGAAAGTAAACTCCCCTTGGCCCTTTTTCTCCCCTCCTCCCTTTTCTCCATGGAATCCACATCATTACAAAGATAAGCACTCCCAGCCCACCCCTTTCACCTGGAATTTACAACTCTAAACAGATAATGACTCTTTTCCTTCCTAATAGCCCTCTACTTTAGGAAGATAAGCTAATCTGGCTCCTTTTGCTTTTGTAACTCTGCCTGCCTGCTTGCTCAGGAATTTGTGTGCTTAGAGTTCTGCTTAGAGTTTCTATATAAACTTATGAAAATCAAGACACGGGGCTCAGATTTCTTTGGAGACTTGACTCTCCTCTGGGCCCGTGTATAATAAAACTTTGTTCATCAGCCACCCCCCCCCCACCTGCCAGGGTGCTGCTTGGGTTTTTCATTCTGTCTGCCACAACATTTGGTTTCCTGACTGGGAAAACCCAATTGAGCAGGCCCGTTGTGTCTCCGGCTTGGGGCTGATGGGCATGACCAATGGCAATCTCTGAATGAACGAGGTGCACCTCCCATCCTCTTGATGGGACCTCTTTCTGAGGTGGTCCCCTTGGGCAGCATCCTCACTCCCTGGCCTGACTCAGTGGGAGGCAGACTTAACAGTGCCAGAAGACTCTGGAAAGGTAAAGCCTCAGGTGCCAAGCCCTCAGTCAGAACCATCTCCAGATGGAAAGGGAGACTGATAACCTCCTGAAATCTCAAGTACCAAGATTCCAGAATAGGGCCATCCCTGTGGGAGGGACTGCATAATCTCTGAGCCATTGTGTGTGTGAGTGAGGATGACAGAGGCTTGCCTCTGTTATTTCAGTCTGTGACTCCAAAGCTTTTGCTATGGAGCCCATGTGGGCCCTAACCTGTTTTCTGTGACTGTCATAAGGCATTACAGCCCACCCTGAACTCTGCCTGGGTGCCTTAGTCAAGATGAACCAAAGTTCTCATGAGAGATGCAGACAGGCAGGCATCTGAGTGGCCTTAGAAGAGGCAACCCATTTCTCGTCTGTCTTGCGCCACTGACTCAGGGTGTGGACTTATTACTGTTAATTTCTGAGGGACGGACTGTGTAACTTCTGAACAATTATGTGTGTGAGTGAGGATGACAGAGGCTTGTCTCTGTTATTTCAGTTTGTGACTCTAAATATTTACGCTATGGAGCCCATGTGGGCCCTAACCTGTTTTCCTCTGCTACATCATATGGCCTAATGGCCCACACCGAACTCTGCCTGGGCACCTTAGCCAAGATGAGCTGAAATTCTCGTGAGAGATGTGGACAGGCAGGCATCTTAGTGGCCTTGAAAGAGGCTACACTTTCGCTTGTCTGTCTTGCACCACCGACACAGGGTACGGGCTTATCACAGTCAAAATCTACCATGTTAAACTGTATGCTCAAGAATTTCAAGAAGGGTTTTTCCAGAGATTATGGCATCTGGATGAACCCTGGTAACCTAAGAACCTTATGTGACATGGAGTGGCCCACTTTTAATGTTGACTGGCCCTTGGAAAGGACCCTGGATATAGCCAGGGTCCATGCAGTGTGGCTGGTTGTCACAGGAACTCATGGCCACCCCAATCAGTTTCCCTACATCAACTCTTGGTTAGAGATAGTCCACACTCTGCCCCATTGGGTTTGATTGTGCGTGGAAAAAGGGGACAGGGTAGTGTCTTGGTTGCACAGGGAATGGGGCTCTGGAAACTAGTCATTCATCAAGCGTCCACAGAGGTGTACCCACCCCCCCCACTGCCATTCACTCCGACTGCTCTAGCTTCTCCTCCTAGCCCAGGAGAGCAGGCCGATCTCCCAGAAACACCCCTACCTTCGGTCCCTCCGGGAACATTGAACCCCTTTGAGGAAAGCCCTGGAACCCCAATAGCAAAGAGGCTCTGGTCTGCACAGCCCGTGTTACAGATGCCCCTCCATGAAACACAGGGTCCTGCCCAGATTGGCAAGGATGGGACCATACAACATGGGAAGCCTGTTTTATACTATCAGTCCTTCACAATTACAGACCTCTTAAACTGGAAGCACCACACCCGCTTCTACTCAGAAAAGCCCCAGGCCCTTATTTATCTCAAAGAATCCATTTTCCAAATGCATCATCCTTCTTGGGATGATTGCTGCCAACTCCCCCTGACTTTGTTTAATAAAAAGGAGAGATGGTGGATTCTGACGAAAGCCAGAAAGTGACTGCAGGAGCAGGCCCCAACTGAAATCTTAAACCCAGAAGATTGGGCATGAGAGGTGGCACCAGAGGCCCAACCGAACTAAGACTTCAACACTAAGGGACTGGCTGCACTCCAGCAATATCAGGAAGCGCACCTTTGAGGAATCTGAGAAGGCATAAAACGACCCACAAACATGACAAAGATGACTTTAGTTACTTAAAAGCCTGGCGAATCTACAGGAGATTTCTATGAACGGCTTTGTGAGGCCTTCAAAATCTACACTCCTTTTGACCCAGAAGCTCTGGAAAACCAGAGGATGGTGAATGCCACCTTTGTTGCACAGGCAGCAATGGACATTAAAAGAAAGCTCTAAATATTAGAAGGGTTTGCAGGGATGAACATCTCTCAACTCCTAGAAGTCGCCAACAAAGTATTTGTCAATCAAGATGCTGCTGCCGAATGAGAAGCCAAGAAGTGATTGAAACTTCAAGCCTCCTTACTAGCAACAGCCTTGGGAAATCCTGACCCCACCAGATGAGAAGGGTCACCTCAAAAAGGGGGGACAAGCACCAGAAGGGTGCCTCTGGCCAGAGACCAATGTGCCATTGCAAAGAAAGTGGACACTGGAAAAATGAGTGCCCCCAAAAGACTCAGGCACATAGAGGGAACATCCCTAAAGGGAAATACCAAGCTGAGCCCCAAGACCATCTGATCGGGCTGGCAGGGCTCAACCCTGGATAGGAGCAACTGGGCTCACTGAAAGTTGGCCCCCATGAGCCCACGGTCAAACTACAAGTCGGGGGACAGTCAGTGACTTTCATGGTGGACACTGGCACTGAACATTCTGTGATCACAACCCCTGTCACCCCCTTTAGTGGAAAACTGCTACTATCATAGGAGCAACTGGAGACCAGTCAAGCCAATGGCCTTTTTGCCAGTCAAGAACTTGCCAGCTTGGTGGTCACAAAGTGACTCATGAATTTCTGTACCTGCCTGAATGTCCAGTTCCATGCTTGGTATGGACCTCTTAACCAAACTGGGAACCCAGATTACCTTCAAACCTGAAGGGTCAGCAAGCTTAAGCCTTGGGACCGGCCTCACTTTCCTCGTCACTATATCCCGAAGTGAAGAATGGAGACTTCATAAAGAAGAAAGTTCAGGTCAGAATCCAGAAAAATTGCTGGAACTTTTCCCCCAGGTTTGGGCAGAAAAAAAACCACCAGGAATTGTATGGAACCATGCACCCATCATCATTGACCTGAAGCCTGGAGCAGTCCCGGTCTGGCAGAGGCAATGTCCGATCCCCCGCAAAGCGCAATTGGGCATAGTCGAACACATGGATTGCCTGAAGAAAGAAGGAATTCTAATCAAGTGCCAGTCACCATGGAACACCCCATTATTGCCAGTAAAAAAGCCAGATGGGACTGGATATCAAAGAGTACAGGATTTACGAGCCATTAATAATGCCACTCTCACCTTACATCAGGTGGTTCTCCAAGTCATACAGTTTGTTAGGACAGCTGCCACCTGAAGCCACCTGGTTCACTTGCTCAGACCTGAAAGATGCCTTCTTTTGCCCACGGCTGCCCACCCCCACCAAGCCAGATCCCAAAACCTGACAGAAAACTCAGCTAACCTGGACCTGGCTCCCACAGTGCTTCAAAAACTTCCCTACCCTTTTCAGGAAAGACTTGGCAGCAGATTTGGCCACTTACCCCCGGGAAGACTGCAGGTGTGCCCTCTTGCAATATGTAGGTGACCTCCTACTTACCAGTGAAATGGAAGAGGACTGCTGGAGAGGGACCCAGACTCTCCTACAACTTCTAACACAGACTGGGTACAATGTGTCTCGGAGAAAGGCCCAGATCTGTAAGCAGCAGGTCAAGTACCTGGGGTTCAGCATCACACAAGGGCACCAGATGCTCAGACCCAAACAAAAGAAAGTGATCTGCACCATCATTACCCCCACCACAAAAAGAAAGCTTCATGAGTTCCTCAGGGCTGCAGGGTTCTGCTGCATCTGGATTCCCAGGTTTGCAGCCATGGCCAGGTCCCTTTGCGAAGTTCTGGCAGGTCCAGAAAAAGAGACTCTTGCCTGGGGAGAAGCTCAACAGGGGTCCTTTCAAAACATCGAAAGTCAACTCAGCCAAGCCCCTGCCTTGGGGCTCCCAGATGTAACTCAAAACTTTAACCTGTTCATGCATGAAAAGAACAAAGTAGCATTGGGGGTTCTCACACAAACAGTCAGCCCCTGGCAAAGACCTATTGCCTACCTCTCCAAGCAGCTGGACCCTGTGGCTGCAGGGTGGCTGCCCTGCCTGAAAGCTGCGGCAGCAACTGTAACCCTCATCAAAGAAACCGACAGATTAATTCTTGGACAGGCAATTCATGTTATGGTGCCACATGCAGTCACTGCCCTAATGAACTCACACAGGCATCAGTGGATATTGAATCCCTGCCTCACACATTTCTAAGGTTTACTCTGTGAAAACTCCAGAGTAACAATAAAAACAGTGCACAGTCAAACATTGCCACCTTTTTGCCAGATAAGGAAGGGGCTCCTGAACATGACTGTGTCGAAGTGACTGAAGAAGTTTATGCCAGTCACCCTGACCTCCAAGACAAACCGCTTCCTTCCCAAAATCAGACACTATTTACAGATGGGAGCAGTCTTCTTAAAAATGGGGAAAATCTTGCTGGATATGCAGTCACCACTAGCGAACGGGTGGTGGAAGCAGTGTCTCTACTGCAGGTATGGTCTGAGCAACATGCAGAACTCTGGGCGCTGGTCCGAGTCCTGCAGATAGCCCCTGGGCAAGCAGTAAACATTTACACTGACTCTAAGTACACATTTGCTACTGTTCCTATCCACAGGACAATTTATAAAGAAAGAGGTCTCCTAACATCAGGGGGAAAGGAAATCAAAAGCAAAGAAGAAATCCTCCAACTGTTAGAAGCATTCTGGAAACCAGACAAAGTCGCCATCATCCACTGTCGGGGACATCAGAAAGGAATGGATATGGTTGCAAGGAAACAGGCTAGCCAACATAGCAGCTTGGAAGCAGCTGAAGGAACCCAAGGAATATGAGTACCGGAATTAACACTGCAGCTGTCCCTCATAGGACAAGAGACTAATCAACTAAGGTATACCTGGGAAGAACAGGAGTGGGCTAAAAGAGAAGGGGGAAGCCAAATCCCCAAAGGAATTTGGCTGCTCCTGGATGACTGGATTTTTGTACCAAAAGGAGCCACTCATGCCCTCATCCAGTGATACCACCAATTCACCCACCTAGGGAAAACTGCGCTAGAAGTCTTGCTCGGTAGATACTACTATATAGCCCGGCTAACTTCTCTCTGTGCCACCATCAACAGCCAGTGCCAAGTTTGTGCCAAAAACAACCCTTTGCAGGGCCCCATGCTCCAGCTAGTGTCCAGCACATGGGGATGGCCCTCTTTGAAGATCTCACAGTAGACTTCACAGAAGTGAAACCAAGTCGGGGGTACAAGTATCTGTTGGTGATGATATGCACCTTTTCAGGTTTGGCTGAAGCTTTCCCCACTCACTCTGGAAAAGCAAGAGAAGTGACTAAGGCTTTACTTAGAGAAATCATTCTGTGACACGGGCTGCCACTGTCAATTGGAAGTGACAATGGCCTGGCATTCGTGGCTGCCATAGTCCAAGAGCTAGCAAAAATGTTAGGAACCAGGTGGAAAGTCCATACTGCTTACAAGCCCCAGAGTTCAGGGAAAGTTGAACAGATGAATCAAACACTCAAAGCCACCCCAGCCAAATTCTACCAGGAACTGGTCTCCCCTGGTTAGACTTACTTCCCTTGACCCTTCTCCGAATTAGGTGCACCCCAGGACCATAGGCTATTCACCCTTTGAAATTCTATTTAGGGGGCCACTCCCAATTATCCGGGCCTCCAGAGGAAATCAGAAACTTCCGGGGGTGGCTAGCCAAAATTCTATTCTCCAGCAGCTGGGGAAAACTCTAGCCAAAATTCATAAAACTGTCTTGTCCCAGAATCTCATCCCCCTGGGACACCCAGTGTAGTCCCATCAGCCAGGGGACCTAGGCTGTTTCAAAGACTGGAAAAAACAACCCCTTCAGCCTTCCTGGACAGGTCCACATACTGTGATCCTTGTAACTCCTATTGCTCTTAAAGTTGCAGGCATCGTCCCTTGGATCCATCATTCCAGGGTCAAGAAGGCACACCCTGATAAGAGCAGGACAGCTGGATCACCCAACCCATACCTGGCCACCCTTGAGAGTGAGAGTTGCCCAGGATCCAGAGCACTGACTTCGTCAAATGCCTGCTGAATGGACCCCTGTTACTGGTGGATCCTGTGCTTATATGACCTGCTCGTCTTGGTATTTGGAGTTGGACTCACTGCTGTGGCCCCTGCAGATTGGACTGGTGTGAATAGAGTCTTAATTGAAATTGCTTACTGGTGTATAATAGAATGCTTCTGTGCCTTGACTTGCTTGTCTTTTCCTTCCTTGCCCCCTCCCTAAGAGCCAATACCTGCCCCCAAAATCTATGGCAGCTGTAAGTTAGTCAAAGCTGGGGCAAATAATCCATGCTGAATGCTTCAGTTCCATTCTCGGCAGGTGCAACTTCAGCCTCTGTAATATTTGATGCTTTCAGGGCAATCCAAGATCACACTCCTTACACCTTGCTGGTTGCCCCATACCCCCAAGCCCCCATACCTGCCCCAGGAGAGGGTGTAGGGGTCACAACTATGGGAGTTATGACAAATACCTCTGCTGAGATGCCCAAAAGGGCAGAGGATTCTGCCACTCTTGGAGCTGGCTGGTAGGTGTCACTGGTCCCTGGAAGGGGGTCCCCCTGACTTCTCCATATCTCCTACAGAAAATCCCCAGCCTGGCACAGTGTGGCATAGAAACCTGTGACCCATAAATCTCACCTTATTAAACGTAACCACCAGATCACAAAATACCTTTTTAAAGGCCCAAACAGGACTAAAATTAGGAATTGGAATATATGACTCATCGGGGCCAGACCCAGGGGACCTCATACTGGTCTAACTGATCCTGGTAGTCCAACCCCCAGAGAAAACCCTGATGAAAAATATCAGTAAAGCTGCCCAGATGCTAAAAGCCAAAGTTAGAACAGCCCCCCACAACGTCCTTTTGAACCAGGTTCAAAATTTCCACCAAATCCTAAATAAATCTCAGCCCAACATAGCTGCCTCCTGCTGGCTATGCACTTCCTCAAGTCTAACCATCTTACCCGTACCTGTCCCATGGAAACGTAACCCTCCTGACCCATAACTCTGCGGCGGGAAACAGGCCCCTCCCAGTCTGCATAAATGAACCCCCAGGAAAACTGGATAACTGTAAAAACATAACTATCAGGTCTCCTTCAACCATCCTCCCTCTTTGAAGGGCTAACTGTGACACCACCCGCCCACTCAATGAGCCTGACCGATGTGCCGCAAACTCCACCATCTGGGTCTGTGGCACCAACGCCTACCGCTGCCTACCCCAGAATGGCCAGGGCATCTGCTACCTGGCTTGGCCAGTACCATTCTTTTTGGTGTATGGAAATGAATTGCCTGGAGAGCTCTCCTGAGCCAAAAGAACAATGCAGGCACTTTCGATATTCTTAGGACTAGGAGTAGTTGGGAGCGCAGCAGTAGCAGGGGCCTCACTTGCAGTTGGTCAGGAGGGCTTACAAACACTAGCATGAGAAACATCAAATGACCTTGAAGAAATATTGGGGGCTCTCAATGGGCTGCAAGACCAGATAGACTCGTTGGAGGAAGTGGTCTTACAAAACAGGGGAGGATTAGACTTTCTCACCACAAGTTCAGGGAGGATCTGTCAGGCCCTGGGGGAAGAATGCTGTTTCTATGCAAACTCCTCAGGAATGGTTAGGGACAAAGTGGCCCTACTGAAAGACTGTTTAAACCATGTATGCCAGACATCTGCCAATGGTAACTACTTCCAGTATCTCCTCTCTTGGATTTTGCTATTTTTGCCAGTAATAGCCTCAGTGATTTTTTCTCTTAACTTTTGGGTTATGCATTCTATGGTACCTAACACAATACGTCACTTCCCACTTAAATGCCTTAAAACACCAAGTAATACCTTGTGTTAAATATCAGCCCTTTTGGACTATAGAAAAATACCCATGTTAGCAAATGATGCCCCATAAAGAATTATAAGGCCATGAAAAGGGGGAATGATAAGGGAAGTGCCGAGACCCTAAGACCCCTCGGCAGAAACCCACAGCTTTAGGAAAATAAACTCCCCTTGGTCCCTTGTCCCTTTCACCTCTCTTTCTCTCCTCTTTGTTCCATGGGATCCATGTCAGGAAGATAAGCACTCCTTACTGCCCCTTTGAATTGAAATTTGCATCTCTAAACAGATATTGACTCTTTTCCTCCCTAATGGCTTTCTGCTTTTAGAAAGATAAGCTAACCATGTGTCTCTGCCTTTGTAAATCTTGCCTGCCTGCCTGCTTGCTCAGGAATTTGCCCACTTAGTGTACCTATATAAACTTATGAAAATTGGAAAATGGGGTTCAGATTTTTTTGAAGACTTGACTCTCCTCTGGGCCCACACGTAATAAAACTTTGCTCATCCATACTCCTGAGTGTGCCATTTGGGTTTTTTTCTGCTGGCTGCAACAAGAGGATACTTTGAAAAATTATATGCCTACTAGAATGGTAATTTAGAGGAAATGGAAAAATTCCTAAAATCTCACAAGCTGCCTACATTGATGAAAGAAGAAATTGATCAAGTCAACAATCCAATTACAAGTAAAGAGATAGACTCAATCATCAAAAGACTCCCAACTAAGAAGAACCCAAGACCAGACAAATTTAGAGGTGAATTCTACCAAACATTTTGGAAAGAACTAACACCAAAGTTGACTAAGCTCTTCCAAAACATAGGATTAAAAAGAACATTGCTTAACTCATTCTATGATGCCAAAATTACCTTAATACCAAAGCCAAACAAAGATGCCACAAGAAAGGAAAATTGCAAACCAATCTCTCTAATGAACCTAAATACTAAAATCTTCCACAAAATACTTACTAACTGCATTCCACAATGCATCAAATGAATTATACACCATGACCAAGTGGGTTTCATCCCGGGTATGCAAGGATGTTAAAACATAATTAAATCAATCAATGTAATACACCACATAATCAGATTGAAAGAAAAAAATCACGTGATCATCTCTATAGATGGAGAAAAAGCATTTGTCAAAATACAGCACTTTTTCCTGATAAAAAAATTGCAAAAGATAGGAATAGAAGGAAACTTTCTAAACATGATGAAGGGTATATATGAAAAACATACAGCTAACATCGTCTTCTATGGTGGTATCCTAAAAGCTTTCCATCTAAGATTGACAGCAAGACAAGGATGCCCACTATCAGCACTGCTATTTAACATTGTCTTAGAAGTACTTGCTCATGCACTGAGGCAAGAAAAAGATATAAAAGGCATCCAAATTGGAAAGGAGGAAGTAAAAATCTCACTATTTGTAGACAACATGATCCTATTATAGAAAACCTAGAGAAATCTACAACAAAGCTTCTAGACTTATAAATGAATTCAGTAAATTTGCAGGTTATAAGATCAATGCTCAAAAATGAGTAGCAATTCTGTATACTAATAACAAGAAATCTAAGGAGGAAATCAAGAAAAAAATAATATTTACAATAGCAATTAAATAATCAAACCTAGGAATAAATTTAACTAAAGATATAAATGACTTATATACAGAAAACTACACAAAGCTGTTAAATGAAATCATAGAAGACTTAAATAAATGGAAGAATATTCCTAGTTTATGAACAGGAAAACTACACACCATTAAGATATCTTTCCTCCCCAAATTAATTAACCGATTTAATACAGTCCCCCCAAAAATCAACACAGCATTTTATAATGAATTGGAAAAGCTAACTACAAAATTTATTTGGAAGAGAAAGAGGCCCAGAATCATCAAGGGCATACTGAAAAATAAAAATGAAACTGGAGGAAGCACACTACCAGACTTTAAAACATTCCACAAAGCCACAGTGGTCAAAACTGCATGGTATTGGCACAAGGATAGACATAATGACCAATGGAACTGAATTGAATGTTTTGATATAGATCATTGTGTATACAATCATGTGATATTTGACAAGGCACCAAACCCACCTAGTTGGGAGAGAATGGCCTCTCAACAAGTGGTGCTTGGACAACTGGATATCCATATCCAAAAGAATGAGAGAGGAACACTCATTTCACACCTTGTACAAAAGTCAACTCTAGATGGATCAAAGATGTAAGTATAAGAGCCAAAACCATAAAGACCTTGGAAGATAATGTAGGGAAGTATCTACAGGGCCTTCTAAAAGGAAATGGTTTCATAAACTTCACACCCAAAGCTCGAGCAGCAAACGAAAAAATAGATAAATGGGATCACCTCAAAATTAAAAATTTTTGCACCTCAAAGAACATTCTACAGAAAGTAAAAAGACAACCTACTCAATGGGAGAACATATTTGGCAACCATATATATGAAGGGAGCCTAATATCCAGCATATATAAAGAAATCCTACACTTTGGAAAAAAAAAAGACAAACAACCTACTTAAAAAATGGGCAAGCGACCTGAAAAGACCCTTCTCCAAGGAGGAATACAAATGGCTAAAAAGCACATGAAACAATGGTCAACATCACTAGCTATTAGGGAAATGCAAATCCAAACTACAATGAGATACCATCTTACACCCATTTGAATTGTGGCTATTAAAAAAACAGTGAGCTATAAGTGTTGGAGAGGATGTGGAGGAATGGGAACACTCATCCACTGCTGGTGGGAATTAGAATGGTCCAGCCATTGTGGAGGATAGTTTGGTGGATTGTCATAAAACTAACTATAGAACTTCCATATGACCCAGCAATTCCACTGCTGGGTATGTACACAGAAGAATTGAAAGGAAAGATGTGAACAGATATATGCACACCAATATTCATAGTGGCAATATTCACTTTTGCCAAAAGTTGGAATCAAGTCAGGTGCCCATCAACAGATGAATGGATAAACAAAATGTGGTATATACATACAATGGAATATTACTCCGTTTTAAGAAGCAATAAAGTTCTAACACATGGGATAACATGGATGAATCTTGAAGGCCTTATGTTGAGTGAAGCAAGCTGAGCATTGAAGGGTGAACAGTAGATGACCTCTCTGATATGATTTATGCAAATTGAGCAGACCCAGAGAGCTATAGTCTAGAAGATAGGTTTGCAAGAAATAGAAAGGGAGAAGAATTGAGTCAACCCACATATGGACATAATCTATGGTAAGTTGAAAGAGTGTAGTTGCATATAGAAGGAATATGACAGGAGGGTAGTGATATTATTGGGTTGGGTGGTACAGGGTTGACAAGTGGGCAAATTGGGAATGGTGGTTTGGAAAGTCCAGGGTAGTTGGGGGAGGGTTTTTAGAGGGATCAGGTGAACACTGGGGATTTGTGGGTATGTGGTTGAAAGTACAACATTGGGAATGCTCTTACGGTAATATGACAAGGAAGGGTTACTGGTTTAGGGTGTTGGATGGGGCGGGGCATTCAGGACAGGGTGCACCTGGAGCAGGCTTCTAGGGAGTGTGTGTGTGATCATTCTATCATAATGTGTTGTATCAGTGGGTGGAGACCCACATCATGAGCGGGAAGGTGTTGGACTCCCATCCTCAGGATGACAAATTTGTTCACAAATATACAGCCCGGAGTCTCTTGAGAGCATGGGCAATTCCTAATAGGGGAAGACAAACCAGTGTGTCAAGACCTCAGTCTTGTTGCATATAACTATGAATCTTGTCATCCCACGACTGAAGCCAGGGGCTCAGGGGAGAGAGGGAGGGAGGAATAGAATAGATTGAACAAGGGGCATTTAGAGGGCAGTGGAAGTGTTCCTCATGATCCTACATTAATGGACACAGGACATGGTAAATATCATAAAAATTTATAAAAGTGTATGGTCTAAAATGTAAACCATAGTGTAAACGATTGATAATGTTTAGTAGCTATGTTTCACTATCAGTTATAACATTGCTATATCAGTTATAACATTGTATATCAGTTATAACATTGCTACCATGCACATATAAAAAGTTATTAATATGAGGGGGAGGTTGGGAGTGGATTTTGGGTATGTGAGAGTCTCCTGTATTCTGTGTGTGAATTTGCTGTGACCTAAAGCTTCTTTGAAAACAATATGAAAAATAGTGAGACACTAGGGAATGAGTGGGGGAAGGTACTACAGTATGGACAGAACACCAGATATTGTGGTAATGAAAGGCAAAATGTCAAAACAATTTTTAAAAATATTTTTCATTTTTTTAAATATCCCAATCTTTTTTATTTTATTTTCAGTTTTTTTTTAATTTTTATGTATTTTATCTCTTATGTTTAAACTTATCATTATTGTTTCATTTTCCTATTATTTGTACTCAGCTATTCTAGTGGCTTCATTTTTGAAGAAGCTTTGGATCACAGAAGGGCTACAACTGGGGAGGGGGAGGATCATTGGTGTGAGGTGTCATGGATGGAGGATGCATGGGAGGAAGTTCACTTGATTGCACATATAAGGTATGTAAAAATGTTCAAATGTTCATGGGACATTTTCACAGTGGGTGGAGACTCACACAATAACTGAAAGAATACTGAATTCCCATCCTGGAGGGCTCTGCCACATTCTCTAAAGGAGCAGCAACAGTTCCCCAAGTGCAAGGTCAGTGACTGATGAAGGAGGATGATTCACTGATGGACCCTTGATATTGATGACTAGGTGTATGAGCCATTGCTCTTGAAATTGAAACTTATCCTACTATTATGGAGTGCCTAAGTGTTGCCTCCTGAAAGCCTCCTTGTTACTCAAATGTGGCCTTTCTTTAAGCCAAACTCAGCATATGAATACATTACCTTCCTCGCAGCATGGACATGACTTCCGGGGATGAGCCTCCCTGGCACCGAGGGATTGCTACCAAGCACCAAGTAGCAATGAAATTAGAAAAAGACCTCAAATAAAAGGGGGAAATTGTAAAGACAAATGAGTTTATATGGCTAAGAGACTTCAAAGGGGGTCAGGAGGTCCCAGAGGTAATGCTTACACACATCTCAGCAGGATCTCATAGACTGCCAAAGTGGATACTACCCCAAATAGTGGGGCTCCTGGTGGCTCTGGAGACACCCAGATCCTATAGTCAGGGCAGATAGCTTCAGAGTTTGGTGCCTTAACAGTGGGCCCTACTTAGGAGTTTGTGCTCCTGAGAGTGACAGTTGGACTGAGTTATGTCTTTTCTGCACATGGCTCATCTGTCCCTTCTATTTAAACCTAAACTTGGTGCTGGAGTTTGTAGGAATATGTCCAGAGACTTGAGTCTTTGGGCTGTTCATGTGCCAGCTGGGCCCGGAACCTTGGCTGAGTTGCAACACATACTCTACAGCTCATTGGAGTCACCCATGACAACTTGTGGGGAGATGATGAAGGACTACAGCCATCCCAGGTAATGGAGAGTCTGCAGCTGCAGTTAGGATAGTCCCATCCATCTTCCCCATGGGATAATAGCCCCCTCTCAATGGGAGGTGGAGTGGACATCACCATCCCAGAATCCTCAGGATTGAGGAAAGAACTATGGACTATAGTGTACTTACTCATATTGTACTCTAGACATATTGTGATTTTAGCAATGGAAGAAATTACAAGATTAATGTGGAGCCAGTGGCCACTGGAGGCTCTGGGGCAAGGAGAGGGAAAAACAGTTGTAATACGGGGGCTTTCACAGGACTTGGGAATCATCTTGAGTGACTTTGCAACAACAGATATAGGCCATTTTATATCATCACACAACATGTAGAACTGTGTGGGAGAGAATATAGATTACAATGTGAACTATGGTTCATGCTTAATGGCAAAGCCCCAGGATGTATTTATCAATTGCAATGAATGTGCCACACTAATGAAGGATGTTCATGTGGGAGTTTGTGGGAGTTGTTGGGAGTGGGGCATATGGACATCCCTATATCTTTTGCTTAACATCTATGTAATCTAAGTATCTTTTAAAAAATAATTTTTAAAAAATTATAAATAAATAAATAGTGGTCTTGATGTTCTGGCTGCCATATGTAATTTATCAAAAGCTTGTGCCATTTATCTTATGAATCTACTAAGAGTCTAATATGTTTCTTATTATCCACTGTTCCCACACAATTTTAAGCATTATCTCTTACTAGGATCCCTGAAATATCCTTCTAAAGTTGTTCTTAATATCTATTGTGTTACTCTCTAATTAATATTTTTAAAATTTTTATGAGTTTATGTTTTATAATGAAATAATAAATTTTCTCTAAAAAAGAAAACATGTGAAATTATTATTTTGGTGA
The DNA here is from genome assembly GCA_029593785.1 of Cabassous unicinctus. NCBI lineage: Eukaryota > Metazoa > Chordata > Mammalia > Cingulata > Chlamyphoridae > Cabassous > Cabassous unicinctus. The sequence goes on along the minus strand of JAQZBX010047075.1, from coordinate 3,297 downwards.
TACGAACAGGCAATACTGGACTGTGATCACTGAAAAGAACAAATAAGCTCAGCCATTATTATCAGTTCTTTCTGCATGAGCTTTCTGAACTTCAGCACAGAAAACAGGAACCTACAAAAGCATGAAATTGTCAGTGATCTGTGGAGAAAAAGATCGGAATTTGGGTCCTTTGACATGGCTGGAATTTGAGAGGGAAGGCCCTGTATCAATGAGTGGTGCAGCAAGGATTTTTAGAAATATGCCCTGGACATCCATTGAGACTTTTAAATTTAGGCTACACATGAATACAGAAATTCTCTACAGAGCCAGACAAAATGCATTTGCATAGGAAATGAAAACCATTTTGTAGAATCTCAGTATGTGCTCAAAGTTTTAAAAGAAGCTGGGTAAAAAAGATGTAACTCTAAGAAGTCACAATAGAGAAATTAAAGGCAAAAGAATGGATATTTTATAATTGATAATTCAATCTGAAAAGTAAAAAATCCCCTTGACCGTTAAGAGAGAGTAATATAATTATACAACTGAAGACCAAGAGAGAAGATAAGGGGAAATAATGAGAAAATGAGATGAGTCTCAATAAACTGTAAATCCATATCATTACCTAAATTATATAAATTTTCACACCTAGAATGGACAATAGTTGACAATTTTTAGAAGAAATAATGGCACAAAGTTTCCAAATGTTATGAAAATATAAATTCAAGATCCAGGAAGTTCAAAGTCTCTGAAACACTATAAGTAAAAAGAAAACCATACAAGGACACATCATTAAAGAAAAAAAAGATTATATAAATATACCAGTCAGAGAAATAACACATTAAAAAGAGTCACAAAGATTAAAATCTTTGCTTATTTGTTATGAGAAACAGTGACCAAAAGAAGACAATGGATAGAAATGTTTAAAGTACCTCAAAAAGGAAACCATTAACCTGGAATTCTTTATATAGCACAAATATTCTTAACATCAGAGGTGTTTTAAAATTTTTGTCCAGACTAAAAAAATAACTATGAATATCTGTGTCTAGCTGACCCTCAGTACAAGAAATGTTGAAGCTTTTCAGAGAGAATGGAAATGATACAAAATTCAATGTCAGATCTATTAAAACATGAATACTATGGAAATGGTAATTATTTGGAGAAATGTTAGGAATTTTTCTATTTGCTTTTCTATTCTTTTAAAACATTTAACTTAAGGAAAAATTAATATGATAGTATTGGATTTATAGCAAAAAAGGTAAAAATTCATAACAACAATATCAAAATGACATGAAATGAAAATATAATGTAATATTTTTTACATTAAATATAAAGTATCATAATATTACATTACGGTAGACAATAATAAGTTAGATAAGCATGTTGAATAACAGAACAAGTATTTAAAATGTAATAAATAGGTATAGATCAAAAGCCGTGGAAGCAGGTGTGGCTCAAGTGATTGGGCACCCATCTAACATATAGGAAGTCCAGGGTTCAATTCCCAAGGCCTCCTGGTGAAAAGCAAACTGGTCTGTGTGGTGAGCTGACCCACATGATGACCTGGCCCATGCGGCACCCTGGCCCATGTGGAGAGCTGGCTCACACGGAGTGCTGACCCATGCAGCGGTGCTGGCCATCATAGAGTGCTGGCCTGTGTGGAAAGCTGGTGCAGCAAGTTGATGCAACAAGAAGAGACATAGAAGGGAAACAATAGTGATGCAGCAGACCAGGGAGCTGACATGGCACAAGAGATTGAGCAGCCTCTCTCCGCTCCAGAAGATCCCAGGATAAGTTCCCCGTGCTGCCTAAAGAGAAGACAAGCAGACACAGAAGAACACAGAGAGAGCAGACAGTGAGTGCAAAAACAACAAGGGGGGCAGGGGTAGAAATAAATAAATCTTTTTTTAAAAAGCCAGTTGTGGAAAAAATGAGATACTAAAATTTTAAAATTAGAGGAGCTGGCATACCTCAGTGGCTGAGCACCTGCTTCACAAATACAAATTCCTGGGTTCAATCCCTAGAACCTCCTAAAAATTTTTTTTTTAATTAATGTAAAAGAAACCAAGAAAGAAGAAAATCTTTCAAACTACACTTGAAAATATGTGCATTAGAATATAGGTAAAATACACCTCAATTTGAAAACATACAAATACGATCGTGTTCTTCCTCTGTTTAGTAATCTTCCAATTGCTTCTCTTCAGTTTTAGAAAATAAAAAACAATAAGGGAAAAGAGTTCATCTCAATCTCTCCATATCACCCCATGCAGGTATTACCACTGGACTAACAATTCTAGTCTGTTGTCTAATATTTTACTCACTCATTTGTGTAGAAATGATAGAAATTTCATAAGTAATCTATTTTATGAAGTATGTTCACATTTCTTATTGGATTTAAGCAATCTATAAAAAACAAGACACTATATACCCTGGGAATAAAAGTCTATGCATCCTCAATTATTATGAGTTATCCTTTCCAGAATATCTGCACTAGCACTGGAGTACAAAGAATGGACAGCATTTAAAATCAGAATTGAGTGGTTGGAGTAATCTTCACTGTTTATCAGACTTCGGGTTAGTTGTGGCATGGTGATTACTGTATTAGTCAATGTTTTTGGAGTAATTTGAATGAAAAATTTTCAGGGCATTCGACGAACACCTATTTCTCAATGATAGGTTTGTGTGTCAGTCCAGCTCTGCTTTACATTGATTTGTGTTCGTATATCCTCTTCTTGTCTCATATGGGATGATTATTGGAAGGGTGAAGGCTCCCTGGAGTATATTTTTTTCCATAAAGGTGTTTGGAAGCTACCAAAGAGGCAAATGAAAAACACACAGCTCCAGTCTCCCACCTCCAGCTGAGTTTGACAGCCTATAAAACAGGGCTTCTTAACCTTTTTTTGTTCCATGTACTCCTTTGCCAGTCAGGTGAAAACCAGAATCCTTCTCAGAATGTAGCGGCAGATAGTTTTAAGACACTCAACTTCGGCATGTCTTTAAATTAAATTTTAGGATTATTCAAAATTACACTTTACAACTTTCCAATAATCTCAATACCTGATAACCTAACATGGTTCAACATCTGTTCAATCAGTTATTTTTGAAAAATGTTTAGAAATTCGAGTTTTCCCATGGTGTCATAAAACCATTTCTGCCATCATTACCAACCTTTTTGCAGGCAGTTATACACTGCACTCAGAACAGCCTACATCAGAATAAAAATCAAGTTATTTCCTTGTTGTACCATGTCTCAGAATTTCATTTTTTTGTGGCAGAATAATATTTTATTGTGTTTATGTACCACATTTTTTTTTTTTTTTT
>JAQZBX010047074.1:0-20584 GCA_029593785.1 Cabassous unicinctus | reverse complement strand
TTGATGGGTTTATTCAGTTGATTAGCTTCTATCTCTGCTCTAGAGTTTTATTTAGCTGGAGGTTCTCTGTGTTAAGTTTTCTCTTTGACACTTTGTTCTTCTTGTTCTATTTCCTTGATCTTTTCTATGTTCCCTTGAAGGTAAAAGATTAGGGCCAGAGTAATCAAAAGAGGTAAGAAATGAAAAAGGATAATATTAATATTGATAAAAGTTTGAAGAAGGGCTGTATAAGACTTATTAGAATCAATATTTAACTCATGTAGGCAGTGTAGATTAATAAGGGGAAAAAAATTGGAGTTGCTACAATGGAAAGGGAAGCCAAATAGAGAAAAATATATAGAATGATTTAAATGGCCAGAATGATGAGGAGAAAGAGAAAGAGTAAAAAAAGCACTGAAAGGAAAAAATTAAAAAAAACAACAACAACAGAATAGACAAGATAGAAATCAAAACCAGTAAAGTTGAGTACTAATGAAAAAAGGTGGAATGTAATAACCACATCATAAAGCAGAAGATAAAAAGATGAAGGAAGGAAAAGAGATAGCATTGGTAGACAAAATCAATATACACAGAAAATGGGAAAATGAGGAAGAAGAAGCACAGCAAAGAAGACACAAGCTAGCAGTACCTAATTTTAAAAAAGAGGGAGATGGGAGGAAAGAGGAAAGAAAAGCAAGAAACAAACAATCACACACACACACACACACACAAACAAATACAGAAGCAAGCAGTCAAACAAAGTTCAGGAAGAACAATGTTCCTTCTTGGGTCCTTGTGGAACCTCTCAGTCTGCCTGTGTTCATCAATCAATCACACTGCTGTTTTCTCTCTGCAGGTTTCCAGGTGGATTTTAGTGAGTAAACTAAGTTAAAATTTTTTAAGTAACCTTTTTTTTTGGAGAAATAAGGGACCCAAAAGAGGTTAGTACAACAATAATGTCTGTGTTTATCCTGTCCTACCTTATCAGCTGGATGTGAAATATCCTGGTGAATCACTACTCTTAGAGGAGCTGGGAATTAAACTAGGGACCTCATATATTCAAGATGGAAATTCCTCCATTGAGCTAACTTACTAATTGGGTCAGTTTGCTCTTCAGAAAGATATTAAGTCACTTTCCCCTGGAAAGGCTTTACGCTCCTGTGACAGCTGGTTTCAGCAGGTTGTATGAGCAGAAGCCCCTCCCCTCTCTTGGTCAGGTTGAGTTCCCTTTGGAAATTGAAATGGGACCCTGAAGACTGAGTTCACCTAATGGAAAGGATTTACAAGCCTCTTGTAGACCACTCCTTCCTCCCATGTGACCCTAAATAAGCTTGTGGAAACTTATCAAACCCTTCCCACTCCCTGACTCCCTTAACGGAGTTGAAATTCTGACAGTCTTCAGGACAGAACTATAAAATTGTCTGAGTCCACCCTTTCCCAATCCAAGCCTCTGTTTCTCAGGGCAGCTAGGTAAATAAGGCTTCCTCAGCAGATTCACCTCTCCCCTAGTCTGGTGCCAGTTCAAGCTGGTTGATGTGCTCCCCAAAGCTCTAAGGGGGTCCAGACAACTAAATTCACGGTACCAAAATGACTACAAGTCTCTTCTAGAACACCCCTTCCTCCCAGACCCTAAATAGGCTTGTGAAAACTTATCAAACACTTCTCACTGCGTGACTCCTGTAGGGGAGTTGAAATTCTGATAGTCTTCAAGGTGGAACTATAAAATTGGCTGAGTCCACCCTCTCCCAATCCAATCCTCCATATCCCAGGGTGGCTAGGTAAATCAGCCTTCCTCAGCAGATTCACCTCTTCCCTCAGCCTGGTGCCACTTCAAGCTGGCTGGTGTGCTCCCCAAAGCTTAAGGGGGTCCAGGCAACCAAACCCTCTTAAATTAAATCCCTCTCCACCCTTTTCCAGAACCCTCCCACTCTCAGAGAATGCTCCCTCTCACTTGGTTGCCAGTGGGAGCCAGGGCTTACGCTAGCCCTTAGCCTTGAAGGTGGGTCTTGGCCATCCATGTCCATGATTTCCAGCTCAGGAAAAACTCATGGTTTTATTTTGAGAAATCTATGTCCCTGTCCAGATCCCTCCAGATCAATGTCCCAAAGGCTCTCACTCTGTGGGCTCCCATAACAGCTAACTTGAGGCAGATCCTGCCCCAATCAGCTGTATTTTGTGAGGGAGATGGTGAGTGCCCACTTAAAATGTTGCCATCTTACCTCTTCTCTATGACAATTTTTAAAATCTGTTCATTAGTTTGCCCATTTTTAATCTGGTCACTTGTCTTTTTATATTTGAGTTGTAGGATCTCTTTTTATATCATGTATATTAAACCCTTGTCAAATTTGCACCTTCCAAATATTTTCATCCATTGAATAGCCTGCCTTTTTACCCTCTCCACAAAGTCCTTTGAGGTTTATAAGAGTTTGATTTTGAAGAAGTACAATTTATCATTTTTTCTTTTGTTTCTCATGCTTTGGGTCTAAGGCTTAAGACACCCACCCCTACAAGAAGGTCTTATAGATGTTACCCTGTATTATCTTCTAGGAGTTTTAGGGTATTGACTTTATGTTTGTTCTTTGATCTATTTTGAGTTGAATTTTGTATAGAGAGTGATATAGGCATTCTATTTCATTCTTTTGGTTATGGATATTCAGTTCTCCCAGTAACATTTGTTGAAGAAACTGCTCTTTCTGAGAAAAGAGGTTTTGGTAAGCTTATATAAAATCAGTTGACCATTGAGATGAGGGTCTTTGAACTCTCAATTTGATTTCATTGATCAACAAATGTGTCTATCTTTATGTCAATACTATGGTATTTTGACCACTGTAGATTTATAATATTCCTCAAGGTCAGGAAGTGTGAGTCTTCCAACTTTGATATTCTTTCTTAGTACACTTCAATATATTCAGGACACTCTTCCTTTCCAATTAAATTTGGTAATTGACTTTTCTGTGTCTATAATGTAAGCTGTTAGAATTTCATTTGTTATTGCATTGAGTATATAAATGTTTGGGTAGAATTGACGCCTTCATGATGTTTGGTTTTCCAATACATGAACAACAGAATGTCCTTCCATTTGTTTAGGTTTTCTTTTATTTCTTTTAGCAGTGTTTTGTAGTTTTCTGAAAACACATCCTTTAAATACCTGGCTAATGTAATTCCTAGGTATTTGAGTCATTTTGTTGCTATTATAGGTGGATTTTTTATTTCCTCCTCAAATTGCTCATTATTAGTGTATAATAACACTACCAATTTTTGTGTTCATCTTGTATCCTACCACTTTGTTGAACTCATTTATTCATTCCAATATCTTTTTTGTGACTATTTCAGAATTTCTTGAGTGCAGGATAATGTCATCCGTGAATAATGAGAGTTTTACATCATCTTTTCAACTTTGGGTGACTTTCATTTCTTCTTTTGCCTAATTACTCTAGCTAGAACTTCCAGCACAATGTTGAATAACAGTGGTGACAGTGGGCACACTTGTTTTGTTTCTGATTCTAGAAGGAAAGCTTTCAACTTCTCCCTATTGAGTAACATGTCAGTGGAGGGATTTTCATATATGCCTTTTATTATGTTGAAAAACTTTCCTTCTATACCTACCTTTCAAAGAATGTTTATTAAGAAATATCCTGTATTTATCTAATACCTTTTCTACATCAATCAAGATGATGATGTAATTTTTGCATTGATTTTTATATTTGTTGTATAATCTTAACTGATTTTCTTATGTTGAACTACCTTGCCTGCCAGGAATAATGCCCACTTGATCATCATGTATAATTTTTTATATATTCTCTTGAATTTGATTTGCAAGAATCTTGTTGAGAATTTTTGCATCTATATGTATTAGAGAGATTGGTCAGTAATTTTCTTTACTTGTAGTATCTTTTTTTAAACCAATACATTTTTACTGATACAATTAATAAAGCATACAATTTATTCAAAGTGTACAATCAATGGTATCTGGTATAATCACATAGTTATTCATTCACTTCAAACATTATTAAAGCATTTTCAATATTTCAATAATAATAATAATAAACAAAATACAGACAAATAAATATTCTTTCTGCCCCTTTTCCATTCTCTTCTCCTTCTGGGACAACCATAATGTACATGTGAGTTTCACATTGTCATTCAATTCCCTGAAGCTCTGTTCCATTTTTTTCATTCTCTCCTCTTTCTGTTCTTCTGTGTTTTCCAATTCAGAAGTCCTGCCATAGAAGACACTAATTCTGTCTTCAAGCAATTCACATCTGCTCTGATGTGCCTCTAATATATTTTTAATCTCATCCATCATGTCTTTCATTCCCATAAGATCTGTTACTTTATTTTGCAGGCTTTCAAATTGCTATTTATGCTCCTCCAGTGTCTTCTTAATACCCTTTATTTCTTTAGTCATATTTTCTTTAAATTCTTTGAAGTGATTAAGGAGAGTTGTGTGGTTATCACTGATTAATTGTCTTAAATCTTGAATCTCTTCAGGAGAGTTGGTTTGTTCTTTTGGCTGGGCCATCTCTTCCTTTCTTAGTATGGCTTGTAATTTTTTGCTGATGTCTAGGCATCTGAATATATTGGTGACTTTACTCTGATTGCCAATTTCTCTCTCTTGCATATTGTTTTATTCACAGCTCATCTTTGATATTTGATTCAACTTATTCTCAGTCTTTAAAATTGTCCAGCCTAAGTTTTCAAAATCAGGCCAGTGACTCACTAGTGAGGCACAGATTTTATCCCGGGGCTGGATGCAGATAGCATGAATAGTTTTTGTTCATGCAATTTCCAGAACTATCTGCAGATGATGTTAGTCAGTGTATCTTTCCATGGAGGTGTTTCAGTCTTCATTTTCCTGTGTTCCTGTGTTCAATATTCATATTGGAAAGTCAAAGCAGGCCCTGCTGGCTGAGTCCACTGAAGAAAAAACCCCTGGCTTCCTCTCCCATTTTCCTTGAAAGAGCTGAGAGGGAGGACGTTGTCTGGTCCCTCTCAGTGGGCTGTAGTGAGCCAGGTGTTTTACCTTGCTTAATACCTTGAGGTGAGGAGTGGAGCCCTTCCCAGCCACCACAGGGGATTTGTAACTCACATTTGTCATTTTGGCTTCTGTGAATCTCTGTCCTTCCCCCTTCTGGGAGTTGTGTTGTACTGTTTTGGACTGCTGATACCCAAAGCAGGTCCCTTGGGCAGATTTTGGATGTGTCTCCATTGCTTTTGTAAGAACATTCAGTTCTGCATGTTAGTCCACTGTCATCTTCACACAAGCCCCCATAATAGAATTTTAAATATTCAGTATATGTATGTGTTTCTGTGTGTGAAATGCTGATCGCCATTCAGCACTGAGAATGATCTGACTTGAAATTCAAATTCAGTTTGAGCTTTCTGTAAACAGTCACCATTTCCTCAGTGCTATTTTCAAACATTCTAATCTGGAGATTTGTAGAGATGGCCCTCTCTGAACCTGAATTTCCACGATGTTTTCAGGAGTTAGTAAACTTGAAATATCTAATTATTGACTTCACCCAGGAAGAGTGGGCACTGCTGTGCTCACCCCAGAGAAAACTGTTCAGATATGTGATGCCAGAGAATACCTGTCATTTGGGGAAGTCTGTAAAATTTACCTATCTATGAATTCCTCTCTTTTCTTAAGATCCAGAAAGAATTGCTTGTCAATATTGTTTTATATTTTTCTTTATTTTATGTACTTTCTATGTATAATATATTTTATATTATTTTAATAACATGTACAATTACCAATAAGAAATCTTTTTCTTTATTTACTATTTATATCTAATTTCCACCCCACTAGAATGTAATCTTCTTGAACACAAATTTTATGTTTTTCTTCTACTCAAATGTGCAACACTTATAGCAGTGTTGGGAATTCAGTGCATATTTTCTGAAAGATAAATAAGTAGACTATACATGTCCTTTTAAAAAAGATTTATTTATTTATTTATTTATTTATTTATTTATTTATTTCCCCTTTGCTGATTTTGCACTCACTGTCTGTTCTCTGGGTGTTCTTCTGTGTCTTCTTGTCTTCTCTTTAGGTGGCACTTGGAACCAATCTTGAGATCCTCCAGAGTGGAGAGAGGCTGCTCAATATCTTGTGCCAACTCATCTCCCTGATATGGTGCAGCTCTCATTGTCTTTCTTCTGTGTATCTTTTTGTTGGGTCATCTTGCCGCACCAGCTTTCTGTGTGGCCCAGTACTCCATGTGGGCCAGCACTCCTGCATTGGTCAGCACACAGTGTGGGCCAGCGCTCTGCATGTGCAAGCACTTTGTGTGGGCCAGCTCTCCAGTTGGGCCAACTCACCATGTGGGCCAGCTTTCTTTTCTCCAGGCTGCTCTGGGAACAAGTCCCTGGACCTCCCATATGATAGACAGGAGCCCAATCCCTTGAACCACATCTGCTTCCCTATATATGTCCTTAATAATTATTGTGCTCCAGGGAATTCATATGAATTCAAAGTATAGTAATAAAAACAACAGGCATACCCTTTTCCACATAATATGGTTTTGGGGAACTTATGTTGGATTCTTCTTGAAAATAATGAACATTAGTGGAGCCAAAAATTCTCCTTGTATGAAAATATGGAGGGTTCTCTGGTATCTCTTTGAACTAGGGCATCAATAGAGACTTCACTGTATTTGGGCAGAAGGTTGAGTTAATACTTTGTTGATGAAAAATTGTCAATACTCTGTCTTCCAGGTATTTTTTCCTTGGTTGACCTTCAATGTTTACCTTATTCTTCTTTAGTCATTGCAGTGGTTTAAAACTTTGTGTACCTCAGAAAAACATGTTCTTAAATATATTTCATTCCTGTACATGTGAAACCATTGTATGTAGGGCTATTTGAGGAGGTTACTTTGATTAAGGTGTGTCCTATTACAGTCAGGATAAGTCTTAATGCTATTATTGGAGTCCCTTATAAGAGAATAAAATTCAAACAGAGAGGCATCCATATGAAGTAAGAAATGGAAATCAATGAAATCCTAAAGTGAAGAGAGAGACCAGGTCATGTCACCATGTTCCTTGTTATGTGACAAGTTAAGGACCAAGATTTGCCAGCAGCCAGCCACAGAAAACCAGTCTTGGGGAGAAAGTGTTGTCTTCATGAATCCTGGATTTGAGAATTTTCAAAGCCTCAAAACCATAAGCTTATAAATTTCCATTATTTCAGTCAACCCAGTTGATGGTATTTGCTGAAGCAGCCTAAAAATCTAAAAAGAATTTTAGAACCAGGAGACTGAGATGCTGCTAATGCAAATACCAAAAATGTGGGAAAAACTTTGGAATTGGTAGTGGGTAGAGGCTGGAAGAATTGTGGGTTGCTTGGCAGAAAAGACCTAGATTGCATTGAAGAGACCATTGGTAGAAATATGGGTTCTGAAGATATATTTGATGAAGACTTTGGAGGAAATGGTGGCCATATTATAAGAAACTCGAGGAATACTGATCATTGTTTGAAATTGGCATAGAACTTGACATAATTGAGTTCTGATAATGTTGGATAGAAAGTGGGCTTTGAGAGTAATGAAGTTGTGTATTTACCTAAGGCAATTTCTAAGTTTAGTGTGGAAGCCTGGTTTCCCTGTAAGCTCATAGTAATATTTGAGAGGAATTGGATAAGCTGAAAACTGAACACCTGGTGGTAAAGAAACCAGAAATTGGTGGTTTGGAAAATTCTGAAATTCTGTAAAACAATTCCCCCAAGAATTCTAATTGTCACTGTTTAATAAGGTCAGATTTGAGGTGCTGATATCTAGGAAGAATGTGTGGAAAGACCTGATAGTTTGGGCCTCTGTGTGCAACAGCCACAACTGGATAATTTATTTGTGATATCTATATGAATGGAACTACAGCCAGTCTGTATTAAATAAGAGAGATTTAAGGAAAAATCACTTAAAGGGAAGAGCAATGGATGCTGAGATATGGATCAAAGTCATCTTCTCAGGCCAAGATAACAGGCCCACCCTTTTGTGTGTAAAAACTGAGTCTGCCCCAGCACTTGGATTGCTGCCCCATTGTTCAGGTAAAGTGTTTCCTCTACTGTTTTGAGAGACTGGAATATGTTCCCTCAGGATTTCAGACACTCTGGCTGCCACCCCACAGTTCTGAGAGGGTTATACTTATTTCCTGTGATTTGTGGAGGGTCTGGCCACCACTCCAGTGTTCTCAGAGGATGAGGCATTCACCCTGCTGTTTGCAGAGAGCATACCTGCTGCACAAGCTTTTGGAAGGTGTGGGCTGCCCCTTCTTCAGTCCCAGAGAAGAAAACATCATTTCATAGATTTCTCTTGGACCTGGAAATATAGTCGAGTATGTCTTGCAAGGTTTTGGAATTGTTTGGTACCCATGACTCTTTTTCCCCCTATAATTTGTCAGTATAGAAATTGAAATATTGATCCTATTCTTTTCCCTCCATTGTATATTGGAGGCAGAAAACTTGTTTTCTAGGTTTCACAGGTCCACAGAAAGGAATTGATCCCCAGAACTGACCACAGCCATAATTTATTTTGATTTGAATTTGTACTAAGAATGTTTCTGAAATGACCTAAGGCATGAATGAATGTATTTTGCATATAGAAACATGTCTGTCTTTTTTGTGCCCAGATGTTAGAATGTGGTGTTTTGAAGTTGTATGTACCTCAGAAAAAACATGTTCTTCAGTCTAATGCATTCTTCTGGGTGTAAACCCATTGTAAGTAAGACCTTTAGATGTAGTTACTTTAGTTAAGGTGTATTCCCCATCATTCAGGTTAGATTGAATCCTGATAAGGGAAAATTTTATAAAAAGATAAAATTCAGGCACAGAAGAAAGCAGCTGAATTCAGTGAAACCCAGAAGAGAATAGAGAAAAGAGACAATGCCATACTTTGCAATGTGAGAAGCTATGAACCAAAGGTCACCAGCAGCCAATTCCAGAATACCAGTCTTTGGGTAGAAGCATTGACTTGATGATGCCTTGATTTGGACATTTTTGGCCTCAAAGCCATAACCTAATATATTTTCTTTTTTGAAGCCATCCCTTTTCATGGCATTTTATAAGTAGACTAGGAAATTAAATCAGTCATCTTCCTTGGACTTGATAATATGTTAACTGCTCAGAACTCAAGATTTCATTAACTTTCCCCCGCAACCAGGACATCAAGTCTGCAAATAGGATGGACATTCCAAGTTGGATCAAATAGAGAAATTTTGGAGAGAAGTACTTGGATTTTTATAAAACTTGCATTCAGGTGAACTCTAGGAACCTGTGCTTCATGAAAAGGAGGAGCCTGCTCAGGAATTGAGTAGTTTCTTGAACATATCAACTGGAGATTTCCTTAAATGATTTATTTTTCTAAAATGTAGATGTCAATATTGGTTACATTTTCCTCAGGTGATTTCATTTTTCTGTTCACATATTAATTTATTTTCAAGTATCTGTGGCTTTGAGGAAATGGATATTTATGTACTATTGAATTTAAACTTCAACTTAATGGCTTTTCCCTGGTCTTCCTCTTAGGTCTTTTTCCCTCTTTTTATCTCCCCAACATAAAATCTTTTTAATATTTTTCCTTATATTTCCACCTTGAAAATGCATGATAATTGTTACTGTTTTATAAGATTTTCTACTACCTAGAGTATTCCTTAATTTTATATTCTTTCCCAGGTAAGTGTCATATTTGAAACAATTAGAGGGCCATCTGATAACTTTAATATTTTCAGCTCCCTAATGTTAGTTTAGTAAGTAAGTTTCTCAGTTGTTTTAGGCATGGAAAGTGGTCCTTAAAAAAACAAGAAATACTCTCCATGCAACATATTTTCAGAAAAGACACATCTATCATCATTCCATTGGTAAGTTCTGTGGGAGTGAAACCTGGAATTTGAAGTAGATACTTGGGAGTGGAATAAATTAGAAATTCAATCATTTAATTTTAAGTTTCTTTTAAGTGCTAATCCAGAAAAAGTCTGTGATAAAGTGAATTTAGAGAAAAATTAACTTCAACACAAAAGTGTAACCTGGATTTTTTAAAAATAGAATTACATAAACAAGGCTCATACACTTAACCTTTGAAATATTATAAAGTCGTCAAAAATGATGAGAGCTCTGCAGTTGAGATACTACAAAAGAGAAAATCTCTTAGCATGCAAGAGAATAGCATGCTATGTAACTGCCATGGGAAAGATTTTAATTGGAGACTATCACTGAATGATTAGTGTAGAATTCATATGAATATGAATGGATTTCTATGGAGAAACCTTTTATGGTTTCTCCTCTACTTCTCAGAAGCAGAACTCTCATACGCAAAAGAATTGTATTACATGTAGTCAATTGACAGAAGATTTTACTCAGATATCCAGAGTGACTCAATTTTGTTAACTCACAATGGAAAGAAACCCTACTTAAGCAATCTATTTAGAAAAGTCCTTAGTGGTCATTCACCTTATAATAAACAAAGCATATTTCCAATAGAAGTAAATCATATCAATGTCATCTCATTGGTAAATCATTTATTCAATGCTCTGGCCTGCACAGTAAAATGGAACTCACATTGGCAAGAAATCATATGAATGTCATCTATGTGGTAAAGCCTTCACACAATATTCTGCCCTGAGACAACATGAAAGATCTTACAATGTAGAGAAGCCTTATAAATATCATTTATGTGGGAAAGTCTTCACTCAATGTCTGTTTTGAGAAGACATGAAAGAACTCACACTGTATAGAAACCTTATAAATGTCATCTATGTAGGAAATTCTCCACCTATAGTTTCAGACTTAGACATTAGAGGACTCACACTGGTGAGAAATCCAATAAATGTCATCTATGTGAAAAAGCCTTCACTCAATGTTCTGTACTGAGACAGCATGTGAGAAATCACACAGGAGAGAAACCCTATGAATATCATCTATGTGGGAAGAAATTCATTTATTCTTCTGTCCTGAGACAACATGAAAGAACTCACACTGGGGAGAAACCCTATGAATGCCATGTATAGGAAAGTTTCCAATCAATGTTCTGAACTTAGATTATATGAGAGAACTCATAATGTAAGTGTTTTGAGTATGGAAAAGATTCCAGCCCTTGCATTAATCTTTGACATACCAGAAAAATCAAACACTGAATAAGCATGTTGCAATTAATCTGTAAAACTTTTTTTCATCCTGACTACTTCATCAATTTAAGCCAATTCATATTGGAGAGAATTAATATGTTACCTATATTGCAAAGCCTTTAGTAGATGTCTGATGATTTACAATGGGAGACAACTCATTATATAAATATAATAAAAATTGAAGCATCTTCATACACTGTTACCAATTGATAGACAAGCCTTAATCAGAGGATGAAGTCCCTGGAGGGAGTGCCAGATAATTCATGTTGGAGACGTCATTAATGTAAAACCACACAGAGTTACTTATTCATGCAGTAACACTTGTAGGGAAAGTGAGAAGTCACACTGTATTAAATTCCTATCATTTTCAAGAATGAAGGCATGTACTAGTGATCACTTATTCCTTAGCATTAATATTCTTAAGCTGAGGAAACAAAAGTCCTAAAGTCAATTAAAGAAAATCTTCAGCTGGATTTCACATCAGAAAATTCATAGTGTTAAATGAATTACTTTATATGGACCAATTAGCACTCAATTCAGCAGAGTCAAGAATTTTGAAGAAGACTTACTATTGAAGTTATATATATATATCAATTTAGAATTATGAAATAACCTGGCTATACTGAATGATGAATTCCTTTAGAAGTAATATGAAGTGAAATTAATTAATTCAATACATTAGTACTTGCATATATGTAAGCAACAAATATTGTTGCTGACAATCTAATATGTTGGCTGAATTCTTGTTTTGTTTTTAATGCAGTTCTAAACAGATTTTAATCAATCAGAAAATAACTTTCAATTTTAACTCAAATACTTAGAACTCAAAATTATGATTCTTAATTATTATCTTGTTTTATAATATATGTTCTTGGCAAGGATGAAAACAATCATGGAAATATAAACACACATTAGAAATAGTCTTATAGTTCATAAATACTCTTAAAATATAATTTAATATTGTTGTAAAAATTTAGAAAGGAATTAAAAAGGAAATGATTTAAACAAAATAAAACACATCAGTCATGGAGAATTGTGGTTCCATTGCCTAGAGAATTCCCCAGAATCCAGAATCTGTCATTCTGTCATTCCATACTTTTAGTATTTTATTGCAGAGACTTTTGCCAACAACAACATGGAAATCACACCAAACAAGGACATAAAAACACATTAAAGGCATAAGGAGTGTTCAGTCTTCAGAATGTCAATATTCAGAATGTCCAATTTTCAGAGAGTACAATTTTCAGTAGGAAGGGAATTGACTCACCTCCAATTTGGAAACAGGGGGACTTTCCCATAATCCCAATGCAGCTCAGACTACAAGCTACCCTTGGGGAGTGCATTCCAATGGGAGAATAAAAAGAGCAGTTGAGTATATTGAAAATGGGATTTTCCATTTATAACTTAAACAGGGTACTCCTTGAGCTTCCACTTCCTCAAAGCTAATATTTCCCAACATACATTCCATGACCTTTTGTTCTTTACAGTGAAGTCTTCAGTGCAAAATATCTTTAGATGGGGTCACCACCCAAAAAGTTCTTCCTGATGAACTTTATGTAGTTGCTATATTTTTTCCATTCCAGTGTCCTCTCACACCTTTGCTGGCAGGTTGGTGTATGCCTATAGTGGGGTCACTTGTGCTGTAAACCAGGAACATAGACATGATTGGTATCCAGTCAGAGATATTAACATTTTCCAGAGGTGTTTCTCCACATTTACAATAGTGGTCCAGCTGCCACATTATGCATGAGAATTGCTTTCCTGTATCCACAGTATGTGTCAATAATTGTTTTTGTCTAGGACAAAACTCATCTCCTTTCAGTATTGCAGTTTCCTCAATGAACAAAGCCATACAATCTGTAGGAATGACTTTTGTCATCACTTTATTGCTTTCTGTAAAGAAGCCTGTGATTTTCACCACTTATGCAGCTGTATCTAAGAGACCCATGATGGTTTGCATCTCCCCATTACCCCATCCACCCTAATGGGGACATAAGGCTTCTGATCCCTGGCAGAGACCCATTATTTCCTTGGCTCCATCCCTAAGCATTCTTTTTTTTTATCAAGAAAGATGAGGGTACAGGTGTTGGGGAGCATCCCCCCTATTTGATTCATCATGCTCACCATCAGAATTGTCTTATTTACTATCCTGGACCATGCACTAGGAGGCCTTAGCAACCCATGTGTTTCTTTTTCCTGGGCTACATTTGATGCTTGTTGGTCAGCTCTGCAGTGTTGTAAACTTTTCCAGGTATGTGAGTCCTCTTCTTCCTGCTCTATTACTGAGGTTAACAGGGCCTTAATTTCCTACTTAGAGGGACCAACTTCTCTCCCATAATGTTGGCAGTTTTACTGTAGGGATCTAATCCAATTCTGCTTTGTCTATCCCTTGCTTTGTTAACCCAAATCACATTGACCTGTGCGTGGACCAGCCATGTCCCCTACTTTGCCTCTCCTTGGTAGTTCTTTTTGTTCCTTTTATGGCCTTTCTTGAACAGTTTCCCATTGCTGGGCTTCTATCTTCTGGGCCACCTCAATGAAAATGACTGATGCTTTGCTGCTAATTCCACCCCAAAACATGGAATTGTGGTGGATCTTTTCTACCATTTCACACACTAATGAGCCTGAGTATAATAGAAAGAATAAAGGAATCTTAGCCGGGGCATGACCTTATTTCATTAATGCTTTCAATGCTATCCAAGGCAGGACTGTCTCATCAACATCTTGACCAGGAGAGGGATGATGTAGCCATGTGTCTTTACTTGAAGGGTAGTTATGACCTGTGAACAGCCTTCCAGGGGATTTAGTTTTTGAGATGTTGCCCAAAGCTGGGCATATCCATCTCATGTTCCTAGCCTTACAAACAAAGTGTGGCATGTGTTTGTCTCCACCCCTATCCTACTGGTTGACTTGTTCCATGCAGGCAAAAAAATATATTGTAGCAGGGCATCAGTGGTTAGCTTCCCCAGGAGACATCTGATTCTGAACAGATATACTAAACAAGCCACAATTAAACTCCCATATTTTCCCCATATATCTTTTAACTAGTTCATTTAATTTTCAGGAAAATATTTTGATGGTTACACTGTAAGCAATGCTAAGATGGTTCTGTGTTGAGTGAGAGGAACTAACTTTGGACCTGAAAACAGCCTTCATTCAGTGGAACTTCCTACACAGAATCCCACACTCCCCTTGGGAGTAATTTGAAAACATTGAAACCTTATGTGGTCCAGCAGGTATCATAGAAGTGTGCAGGTGTCCAGCAGCCTCAGTATAATTTCCCTACTCTTCCTATGATCCTTGTCCTGCCTCTCTGTCCCCTTCCACCACACATTATGTCACTGCTCACATGGATATTGCTTATATCTCACTTGCACTCATGTGGCCAGCACCTCAATGAATTGCCCCCCAGGTAGCTGGTACCATGCTGGTATGAGCGAACTGATTATTCCTTACACATCCTCCATGCCTTGGTGTGCTTTGTTGGCATACAGACTGTTGGGGGAAGACACTGATTACCACTTATAAAGAAAGAGTGTCACCACATGGATGAAAGCAAAGAGTTCATGAGGATGTTGGGGTCATCAAGGAAATGCATGTCTTTCACAGGCACTGGATAGAAAATATTATCTCAGAAAGAGAAGAGACAAAGAAAGGTCAGCTTCACTAGTAGCATTTGATCCCCCTTGACCAGTTGGCCCTAGTCCACAGATATTGCAGATCAATTTTCCATATACACCACTTTCATGTAATGTAGGTGAGGGACTTGGTTCCCTCTCCATCAAGAACAGATGTAACCACAGGGTTGGGCCAGCTGCTATAAAATAATGCACATACTTGGCCAAGCAGTTTCCAGTGAATGTTTACACCTTACTCTGGGCAAAAAGGGAAGGGATGTTCCAACAGGCCACTATTTGCTAGGGAATGTCCTTTATCCCCAGGAACCCCTGAGAAAGAACTGAGTCCATATTTATTATCTCATTGCAGAAGCAAGACTAATATACCTATTCCTAAGCATAGGATTATTTGTGGGTCACAGGGAAGGGGACAGGATTCACTCAGACTATCTCTTTCCACATTATCTTTTACTTTCCATGTAATCTGAATTGCAACAGGTTAATTTTATTTCAGTTAATTCAGCTTTTTATTTTTATTAGAGATATAAAATGAGAATTTGTGAGAAGGAAATTCTCTTAAAGACATGTAAATTATAATTATTTCTTCAGGCTGAAATTTATTCCTACAACTTTCTTTAACTGAAGTTTAAATTAATTACTATTTAGCCACTATAAGAAATGGAGTTAGAAATGCAAGACCATTTCAACTACAGTATTTTAAGCTGATTCTGGTTGATAGCAGACTTCAGATCCTTGTGATTGGTGGACTGACATATCCATTTGGGAATGTCAGCAAACACATTCAAAAATTGATTTCCCATGTGATGAAATGGAATTTTATGAGGCAATATCCTAATAATATCAATATCATGGTCCACATCAAACTTTATAGAACACTAAAAATCTTGATAAACAATATTATTCTATTTTCTCTCAAAACACACTCCATCTTTTAGGAAACATGAAGATTCATAAGATTCATAAATATTCTATCAAATAGAACATATATGAAATTAATAGTCTATCCAATTAGCCACCAAATATAAAATCTCTCCTTATTTTCTAATTTTGCCAATTTTCTTCCTAATCATTCACAAGTTTCTCCCTGTTCACTGAGGAACTAAACAGTGTAATGAAAGAGAATCCTCATATGCTGAAATGCAGATTGCATATTTTGTATTGACATCTTAGTTTATTCAATTATTCTAATTGACATAGAAAATTGTTGGTTTGTATTATAAGGACACCATAAAATAATCCTAAATATCTTTCAATTTATCTTGTATGGAAATCCTGGGGGTTGCTTTTTCATTTCCTGTATACTCCCTCCAAAACTCATCCTAAAACATCCTTGATGGAATTTATATTACATGAAAATCAATAAAATGACATGCATTTACAGCAAATAGAGGGAAAATGAAAGTCATAGAACAAGATTTAATTGCTCACAAGGAAATGAGAAGATTGAATACCACAATGTTCAGAAAGGAGTACTGAGAATCAGAATGTTGTTGTAGGGCAATTTGCCTAGATCTGTGTTATGATTTGTTCCAGACCCCACTTGTTAACTCTGGAATACTCTATCAAGAGCTTCTTCAGATAAATCAGTACTTACTTCTGTGTCCAGGAGTTAAGTCTCATCCTCAGTCCTATCACAGTGAACACAGGGTCAGACTCAGCTAACATGGGTAAATCCATTTAAATCCAGGCAGACACAAATGTATAACAACATGTAAGCTGAAAGTCCATCAACTGGCAGTGATACTATGAACTTGCATTAGAAATCTCCAAAGCATTAAAAATTTAAGGTGATCCATGAAGAAATTCAGCCTTCTGACCAGGCAAAATGGCACATTACAACAATTCACAGTTTGTCTTTGTCTGTTGGGAGAGTTTCTCTGGGGTTCAATTTTAGCACAAACAATAGCTGTGAAATTTGTCATTAAGAATTAATTGATTAGGAGGAAAATTTGAATTTTTAATCTATAATTTATATTAGTCTTCTAGATAGCATGGAGAACATTGGCCACATGGCAAAAACTAAAATCTGAGTGATTTCTTCTCTTTGCTATGGGTAACACCGATTTGCTCATAAACCTGTGAATGGGTGGTGGGTACTGTAATAAGGAGTGCCACTGAGTAGTAAAAATAAGAGACTTATCATTTTCTCTTCTGGCCCTAGTAGAACCAGTATTGGAGCCAGTTTTCTGTGTCATTCATACCCTTGAATACTTTTAACTTCAGAAGACTTCAGCTCTCATCCTATTCATAGAGGAAGTTTTCAGAGTTGGTGTGAGGTTTTCCTTTGCATTTGGGACATTTTTCTGCATGTAACTGCAATAGGAAGTATTAAAGCATACTAGGGGTAAAGTAAACCTGGTTCCCCTTGTCAAGTGAGGCTATAAGTTTAGATAACAGGGTTGCTAGCAAATATTCAATAATAAATATATTTTACCACATGGATGCAGGGTGGCATTGTATAATGCATGATTTTTCTTTAAGGTCATGAACTTTTCATAATGGGCCATAGTGTGCATGGTATTGGGGGTAAATGAAACAGTTGGTTCTTCAGGGTGCTCCTGCCTCCTCATTGATCCACAGGCTCCACTATGAATCTCAGAGTAGAGGAGATGTGCACTTACTAGTTGGGGGATTCTATCATGGCTGCTATTTAGTTGACTTGGACTTTTTGCTGTTCAATAAACCACATTTTGCAGAGATCATGCAAATCATGATGAGGTGCAGCAAGAACACTAAGAGTGGTTTCTACTTCCCACCTGGAAGACCACAGTCAGAGATCTACACAATAAATGCACTGAAACCTTGAAGGAAGGAACCTATTGTAAATTTCATAGGGATGAACACTGAAAGAAACTGTTTAACTGGTATTCCATGAGCAACTGCTTTTACAGCTATTTTTAGATGATATGTGACATTGTGAAATTGTTTTCCTTTAAAAATCTTCATGTTTCTGTTAACTTGAGCAACAAAAAACAGTCAAATTCTATTTCAAAGAGTTTGACTTAATGTTGGAACTCTTATACAAATTGGTAGTGTTTGCATCAGGACAATACCTCTGCAAATGTTTTGGCTGTTTATATTAATGATAAACATAGTCATGCCTTGTGACTCCTGGGTCATGTCCATCAGAAATTCTTCCATATGTTCTCCAAATGCATGCACAAGAGTATTCACAACAGCACTACTTATAATTGCTAAAACCTATACTATTCTCATATGCTTGTTAACAGTAGAATGAATAGGAGACATGATCTTTCATAATGTGGATATATAGTCCACGAATCCATAAAAAACTGGAATGGATTGCACAGACATCATGTGAAACAATGAAAGCTGAAAGCAAAAGAGCATATATTTTGCAAATTCATTATTTAGTCAACATAATGAATCAGTGTGCACAAGGGTTAGGGGAATGGTTACTTTTGAGATTATACAGTAAATGGCAGAACAGGGTAGATTGGGAGGTGTTTTTAATGTGTTTCCTAATCAGGTTGTCAGTTGCATTGATTTCAGCTTGTGAAACTTTATCAAGAATTGGTTGTGTGGATTTCAATAATTTTTTTTCTTAAAAAGAGGAAATAAATTCCAATGTGCTTTAACAGCTCAATAGAAACAGATGTTTGCACACTGGATTGAAGAGTCTCTAAATATTAAATAAAACCACTCATCTTTCACTGTGGTACCAAGAATGATACAGCTCCAAGAAGCCCTACCAAACTACCATGGCACTTCAGAATTAATATTTAGTTGAATAAGTGACTAAGGGCATAAAAAAGCAAGTTTTGAAAAGGACTTACTCTTAATTGTTTCCCCAGCACAGGTCTCTAGAGGTGTGTTTTGCAGCTGTCTCTTCTCCATTTGGGTTAATGGTTGTTGGTGCTGAACACAATTCCAATTTGCTGAGAGCCATTTTTAAGAAGAGAAGGGATATACTGTATTCCAATATTCATATCAAATAATCTTAATCATTAAAGATTTTTAGTTTTAAATGTACACTGTAATTGTGTGGGTTGCCACAGCATATTCCTAATTTATGCCTATTTGAGCCATCAATTGTGAACTCCAATAAACTCTTTCAGTAAGTTCCCTATTAAATCACATACTTTAAGAAACTAGAGATTCCAACTCACTGTTTGGGCTGGTGGGCACATATATTTTCCCATTCTCACATTTCTATTTTCCACAACTTCCTTAGGTTTCTGATCCTCTCTCCATTTCCTCTTGGCAGTACCATCATTTCTTTAATGAAGAAATCATTTTCCTAAGTCTGTAAGTTCTGTGCAATTCTCCATATGAGAATTTACTTAATTACTCAATCATTTATCATGATATCCACTTTGCGAATAAGGGAAATTTGGGCCAGGAAATTGTGTACATGGATTAAACAAATGAAATTGATAGAACAAAAATGCGTATCAAGAAATAGTGAAGATAACTTCTAAACCATTTTGTTTTGCATATACCTGGGTTTTTGTCTCCATGAATTTTTTTCTTTTTTCCTTCTTTTTTAAAAAAAAATATTAGGTAAGTTGTGAGCTTAAAAAATAATCATGCAAAATGTGCAGAATTCTCATACATCACCCCTCCACCAGTGTCTTACATTGATGTGGAATATTTGTTACAGATTATGAAAGAACAGGATTAAGTTATTTCCACTAAGTATAGTCCATGGTGTGCATTTGGTATATATTTCCATACACCCCTATTATTAATACTATGTATTATTATTGTACATTTGTTATAGTTCATGAGAGAACTCTTTCATATTTGTACTGTTAACCACAGTCCATCTTCCACCCCATGGTTCACTGAGTTATATAGCCCCATGTGGTCTACATTTTATCCAAAATATATACTCAGTGGCTCTCACTTTCACCACAGGGTTGTGCAGTTATTGCCTGAGTAAACCATTGAATGTTTTCCTTAGTCGAAATGAAAAATTCCATCATCCCTAATATTGGCCCTTAGCATTGATATAGTACCTTCTTTGACACTGATGAAAGACAATCTCAATATTGCTAATTATAGTCCAAATGTTACATTGGTTTTTCTATGCATCACTATGTTCTTACCATCATGTAATCGTGACATACATTTGTTCTAGTTCATAAAAGAACCTTCTTTTATTTATATTATTAACCACAATCTTCATCCAATTCCTGGTTTACTAAGTTATTCAGTTCCTAGATTATTCTCTAGATTTCATTCATTTGACATTTACATCCCTAGACTACACTTTTGGCCACAATTCCATTTATAATGCAGCTGTATTACTTATACTCACTAAAATGAGTATAAGTATGAGAGTTCATTGTAACACTGTTACAGTAAAGCTAATTGAAAATTCTATGTGTATTTATCATTGGTACCACTTCTTAGCCCTCATCCTGACTCCTAGTAACCTATAGTCTAGGTTTTAAGTCCATCTGTTTATTCTTCATATTTATTTCATATTAGTGAGACCATACAATATTTGTGCTTTTGTATTGGGCTCATTTCACTTAGCATAAAGTCCTCAAGGTTCATCCATATTATGATGTTTCCAAATTTCATTTCTTACTACAGCAGAATAGTATTCATCAGTTGATGGACACTTGGGTTGTTCCCATCTTTTAGCAATGGAGAATAATACCGCTATAAACATATGTGTGCGAATGTCAGTTTATGTCACAGTTTTCATTCCTTTTGGATTTATTCCTAGTAGAGGAATTGCTGGATCATATGGCAGTTCAATATTTAGCTTCCTGAGGATCAGCCAAACTGTTTTCCACAGAGTCTGCATCTTCTACATTCCCACCAACAGTGAAGGAGTGTTCCTAGCTCTCCAAAACTTCTTCAACATTTATTGTTTTCTG